>CAJVPN010000778.1:0-21413 GCA_910592215.1 Entrophospora candida
AATAAAATCCGCTGTGACAAATATTTTTAATTAGTAAAAAAAGGGGACAAAATTTAAATCCGTTGTAACAAGAAATCCGCTGTGACGAGGTCCGCTGTGACGAGGTTTGACTGTATTAATATATATGAGTTGTCCATCCCCTAGGTAGTACCAAACAAAATATACCCCTTCTAATTAAAATATCTCTTATTATTATTATAATATACCTCTTTCAAATGCTACGTAAAAAGAATATTTTCCCAAACAAAGTTGATTAAGAATAAATTAAGGAACAAAATGAATCTTGACACATTAAATAATCATTTAATGATTTTATTAATTAAATGGACCTTAAATTGAAGACTTTAATTTTGAGAAAGCATGTGAATGAATATTAAGAAGATAAAAAAATAGGAAGATTAATTCATAGAACTATTTATCCCATAATTTGTAACTTTATGAATTTGATCATATGTTCACAATTTTTATATTCATATCACAAGATCGTTGGAATTTCCATATTATTGTTTTTATCAATGGATAACTTTTTAAAGAGGCTAATTGATTCAAAAGTAGAAATTATTATTATAGAATATTGTCTTTATTTGCATTGCTCCTTTACTTATCTGTAACTTGGACAATGATAATGGTGATTATAATTATAGTGATAATGATAATGATAATGATAATTCCAAACCCTTATTTCAACAAACTTTGTTTCATTTCAATGAATTTTGTATTTATTATTAAATTGTACAATGAATAGTAAGTCTATAGTGAATTCACATGATATAATTTAAAAAAATAAAAAAAAGGTAAAAGCGAACAACAATATTAAAATTGTTTAAAAAGAACATTTGGTTCAAATTTCTAAATAATAAAAAAAGATGAATTATAATCTTAAATTAAAACTTTGAAAATGTCTCAACAACCATTATCATTAAAAAATATGTATATATCTGATTTAAAATTATCCGCTTTTAACGTAAGATTATAAATTTTATTATAAAAATCATTTTTAATAAAACATAAATAAAACATAATAAAGGGCGCATAATCTACCAAGTGTTGCATGCATAATTGAATGTTTGTTGCCACATAAATCTAGGGTCTCTAGTAATAATGATGATGGTGATGATGATAGTAGTAATAATAATAATACCGGCAAGCTTAGCAATCATATGAAAAGTTTTTTCATCAACTAGGATTTATTTAAGTTCTTAGCTAGCTAAGAGTTATTCGGCTTAGCTGGCTAAGGTTTTCTACCGGATTACATCATTAGAAAAGAAGGAGGAAAACAAATGATTAGAAGAATAAAATATTACCTTGAGGGTTATTTTTTGATAGCAAAGTAAACGGTAAGTCAACTTCAAATTTGGAGGACTCCCTGAAACAATAACGGCAGCAAATTGGATCAAGTGATTATTGGGGTGTGAGATACCCTAATTAAATCAAAATAAGAATATATATATAAACTATATAAATAAAATTGTATCAGAGCCTTCAAATAAAGAGATACAGATATGAAACTAAGGGAAATTATAGTAAATAGATTAAGCTTTTAGATGTCAGAGTTTTTTTTATATATTCTAAAGAAATCGAAAAAAGAACACTAATAGGAAAACTTTATAACCAAATGAGATACGGAAAAAAGCTCTCCGTAACTTTATTATAGAAGATTTAAACAATAAAACTATAAAAAGTTTTGTTTAATTTTATTATAAAAAAAAAAAAGTTATCATGATTTAAAGTAATTCAATTTATTATTAAATTTTACCATAAAAATTTACATTGCAACTGATAAATTAATAGAAATTTCTTTTTATAATTCATGTTTTCAAAAAAATATATTGTTAGTTGAATTTTGTCGTCAACATTTACAATTATTGAAATATATGATAAAGACATTAAAAAAATCCGCACACAATAATTTGTTATATTGAATGTAACATATGTTTGATGCAGCTAGTTTAAAACAATCATTAGCACAGTGGGCAAAAGAATCATTCGATAAAGAAGGGTCAACAATATTTAAATAAATAAAATAAATAATAAATAAATAAATAAATAAATAAAATAGAACAAACATTTATTGTTTTATATTACTGTCTGCTCAATCTCTTGTAAGTTCATTCGAATTAAAAAAATAAATCCCTCGTCTTCATTTATGTTTCTTTATTCTGGTACCTTAATTCTTTCTTCAATTTAGACATGTTATTCTATCCAACTTGAGAATATTTTTTCTTGTTAGTTATTATTTTATGTTTTCCCATTTTATTTGAAATTATGCAAAAAAACTCGATCTAGTAGTTATCATATTTGCAGGTCTCCACATCTCACAATTAAAAGGAATATAATTGCAAATATCAAATATTTTATTATCTTTTCGATATTCATTTCTTCTTGTGTCGTATAATAATAACAAGAATATTAGGCTTGGTCGGTATTGGTGATAATGTTTAAAAAATTAAAAATTTTTATTAAGCCTTGATACTCAATCTCCATGTCCAACATATAAAAGTCTTCAATAAACACTTAAAGCCCTTTAATATTTTTTTAACTTTCTTTAACGACGTAATCTTGTCGTGACATTTTATTAAAATTGTATAGATAAATATGCGATACAGCAATACATAAAAAATTTAAATTATTTATAATACACGACTCGCCCCGTTTTACCATAAAAGGTATTCGTTTGGAACGGCTTGACCATAACTACTATTACCTAATGATCCACTATTATTACTACTACTGTTATCACTACTATTGTTATTACTACTTACTAATGAATGGTTCATTGCTAATACTACTAATTATTATTCAATGATATATCACTTAACTCGCTGTCATTATTATTATTATTATCTTTTATTCTGTTAAGAATATTATACTTTGGAGAGGGACAAATGAATGGTAAGTTTTTCTTTGTTCTCATTCTAAGTAACGAAACGAATAGAAAATTTTTTTATTATTGTACAAGAAAAAAATTTATCAGCTGGCTGAAATCGTCAAACCTCCTCCAATGGTCAAAATTTTTAGTAACTATATAGCAACAAAGTCGCTTTACTTTTGTAATAATAAAAGGCATATCAAGACCAATTCAAATACATACATTTTAAATAACATTGTGAGGTTTAATAAGCTGTTACATGATTATATAATACTACTAAAGTACATTCCCGTCATGTTTCTACACAGAATAATAATAAATATAATAAATATTATATAGATTAATAATTTATTGATTAAAATTATTAAAAATCTTTGAGAGATTTCTGTTAAGAGCATTTATATTTTGAATTTCATCATTAAGATGCCCATCCAAAACACCACAATTATTCAAAATCACTGAAAGGCTTTTATTAAGAACATTTAAACTTAGAACCACATTGGCAATATGCCCATTGTTATGGTTGTTGTTGTTGCAATAATTATAAGGAAGTCTTGAGATATTTCGAATTCCATTATCAAGATGTCCACTTAAAACACGATGACCATTCAAAATCTGTGAAATATTTTTATTAATCTTGTTTAAATTTTGAACTGCTCCAACAAGGTGTGCAATGTTATGATTGTTGTTGTTGCTGTAATAATTATAAGGAAGCCTTGGGATATTTTGAATCCCATAATCAAGACGTCCAGCTAAAATATGATTATCATTCAAAAATTCTGAAAGACTTTTACTAATAACATTTAAATTTAGAACAACGTTATCAAAACTCCCACCTAATGCATTATTATGATTGTTCGGATCAAATTCTGCTTGATTGTTTGGTGGAATAATAAGTTCATTTCTATTAAGAGCATTTATATTTTGAATTTCATTATTGAGAAGTCCAGTCAAAATACCATAATCATTCAAAATTCTTGAAAGATTTTTAATGGTATCATTTAAGTTTAGAATCACAAAATCAAGGTCTTCACCTAATGCATTGTTGTTGTTGTTGTAATTATAAAGAAATCTTGTATTAAATTGTGCTTGATTATATGGTTGAGGAATAACGAGCGCATTTTGATGATGATGGTTTACTTGAGGATTCGAAGGTTGAGGCTGTTGTAGAGTCAGCGTTTGTTGTGTTCCAAGAAGTAAATGTTGTATATGTAAAATTTGAGTTTGTATTTCAAGTGAAAACTGAGATTGTGGCGGAGATAAAAATTCAAGAGGATTTTTGTTTAAATTGGCAGCTTGAAAACTCTCATCAAAAGTGTTAATATTAGACGCGTTATCACCATTATTATTATTATTATTATTATTGAGATTAATATTATTATTATTATTATTATTGAGATTAATATTATTAAAATAAGTAGAAATTGAAGAATTATTTTGTAGGAAAAGGTTAAAATTATTATCATCCATTTTGCTCGAAAAAAAAAATATATATATTTAAAAAAAAAAAAAATGATAATAACGATGGGAATCTTTTTAAAAAATAGAGTTTATTTATATATTCTTAAATTTTTCTTGGAATATTCCGAGTTGTTTGTTACACGTCTTTTTCTTTATCTTTTTACATTTACAAATGCGAACCCTATTACCTATAAGCAGAAGTAATCACTAGAATTTCTAAAATTTACTATTACTATTACTATTACTATGAATTACAACTTCGGTTTAATGGAGTTTGGTTTATCGAAGTTTGACTATATATTGGGCGAAGTCATGATACAAGATATCATTAAAACGAAAAATTTTTATATCATTTTAAAAAAGTTAACTGATAAGTTTTATTGTTCATGACTCAAGTTTCAAAACTTATCGGAACTAAAAATTGGATGAGGCTTTTGCATTTGAAAATTCCAAATTTATATTTTTTACAAAATATTCCTTTTTTACAGCCAAACCTTGTCACAGCGGATGAACGTGACATATAAGAAAATTTTATTTAAAATTCGTTGTGGCAAGATTACTAATAATATATGTTTTTATATGTCACGTTCATCCGCTGTGACAAGAATTTAATTATAATCCGTTGTGACAAGGTTTGACTATATTGTTTATAATAAATCATTCAAATAATGAAATTGTATTGACTTCAGAAGCACCAACCAATCAGACTATCTGGAAATCAAAACTGGTTTTAAAAATCAAATTAGTATTGGAACAAGATTATTACAAGAAAAATTCCTTCTTTTCTAATGGTGGTGTGTTATAATTTGCAAACATAAATGCAGTACATGCGAAAGGTTTTTTAATCGATTAGAACATTTAGTAGAATACATACTGGAGGAATGCAATTGGGGCGGATGTAACAAAAGGTTTTCCAAGTCAGATGAACTTTCGAGACATCGTAGACTCACAATAAAAATAAGAAAAAAGATTATAGTAATAATAATAATGCGAACGCTAATGGGAATGGGAACAATCTTCTACCAATAATATTTCTAATTCTTCGCACATGTTCATCTTTGCAGAATTAACTATTTCCACGCCATAATCACCCTATAAATCTGATCTCACTGGTCAAAATCCCTCAATTGTCCAATATATAAACAAGAATTGCCCCAAGACTAGAATTTTATCCCATGCAATTGTTTATCGACCAATCAAAATCGCGAATTTGTTAACGTAAAAATAAATGTTGTCAACAATCACCTCACATTAAAAAATGGTTTGAATTTAAAAAGTTGGAAGCAACCATGTGATGAATCTTTGAAATAATCTAATAAATTAAATTGTGCCTCTACTCTTTTATCTGGTAGATTCCCAATGGGTCATTGGATATGCAATTCTATTGGTTCATGGCGTGTAAGTAATTTATTAATAATAGAAAATTAATCCACAACCTTTATTTAATGACTTTTGAAACATAACCACTGCATAAAGCAGGTGATTCAATAATCACACAATTATAGGGTTAGCACTATGCCTTTTTAAAAAGTAATTTTTTATTTAAACTTGAAGGTAAATATATATATTATATAATTTTTCAAATGATAGAATAAATTTATAAGCATTTTTTCAATCTCTACCTCTAGTATTTTTTGGGCATTTTTCTCATGTAACTGTGCTAAATATCTAGTTATCCATCATTGTATAGTTGGACTCATTCAATAACTATTTTTCAACATTTTTGCTAAAAATCACTTTTAAATGATAATTATTCTTTTTAGTATACAATTACCACTTACAAGTGGGAAATTCAAATAATTCTAATGGACTGTGGTATATACCATCTAATTATTACTCTTATGAACAAATAAAAATCTGTCTAATCCTACCTTATTTCTTGTTTGTGATGAACCATACTCTGATTTCTCAAAGCCTAAAATTAGGTTGATGAAATTTTATATTACTTAAAAATATCATAACATATATCATTACCTTCTGTATTTGCTAAAATTTCTTGGCTCAATTTTTTACCCTATATTTATTTCTATTGGCCTTTTTAATTCAGGTAATTGTATATTTGAAAACATAAAATTAAATGGTTGGATGAAAAGTTGCATCTGCAAGAATTTATTTGTTGATTGTTTCTGGTTTACTGTAACTCATTATAAGAGAACCAGAAAGGCTCCGAACGATCGATTCGATTCTAATCAAACCAAATTCCTAAATTTACATTACACAGTGAATCTCAATTCAGTGTACCTCGATTTAATAGGTGCTAATTAATTTAGGTTTAATAATAATAAACCAAAACTATAATAATAATAATAATAATAATAATATAACAGATTTCTTGATACGGTCAGACCTTGTCACAGCGGATGAAGGGGACACATAATAATATTTAAAACCCGTTGTGTAATAGTAATTGTAATTGCTAATCTTGCCACAACGGATTTTATAATATGTGAAGCAAAATTTTTAAAATCCGTTATGACAAGAATTTAATTATAGTCCGCTGTGACAAGGTTTGACTGTATTAATAATAATAACGGATTTTTGGAAAAAAAAATTTCTAATTACCCAAACCATCTGCTAAACCAAGATTGTGTATATAAATTTAAAATTTAGTGATGATGGCCGAAACTATCTTTGTAAAAAAGGTAGTTTTGCCAATACATATAATAAGTATAACGTAATGACAAATAAAAAGTAATAAAAATAACTAATGAATGATATAGATTCGAAACAAATTATACATTCCAATCAGTTCAAATCAAATTATATATTCGATTCAAAAATTAGGTGATTCGATTCAATTCGAATTTCATTGATTCGTTTAGAGCCTTAAGGACCAGAAATTTTTGTTTATTGCTAAAAGTTATTACGTATAGCAGCTGAAGAATTACTAAAAACTTTAACTTTACATATATATCCAGGTTTGTATAATGAGCTCTCACAACCTTGAACAACAGTAATAAAAATTTGTGTCTCATCTCATTAGGAATAACTTATGCAAATGTGAATAGGTTACAAAATAATATCATTTGAACTGTTGGTTTGTCTTGTTTCCCACCAGTTTTGAGAAAAGTTGCCAAAATGCGAATTCTTTTTTAAAGAGCCAATTGAAACGAGAGAGACTGGATAATCTTTACCTTTACTCGTTATTTTAAATGCTATTTACTTGATATGAATCTTATCGGCAAATTCCACGAGCGTGAAATTATTATAAAAAACGGCTTTATAAAAATTTTCATCAGGAAAATAAATCTCATGTAAACCTACGTAGGGTTTAAAACTGACTAGCATTATGCGGAAATGTTAACAGAATTACCAAAATATCGACATAATGCTGGCCCTACGTAGGTTTATGTAAGATTTATTTTCCTGGTGTACCTTTTTTTCATGTTGATTGTCCGGTAATAGTAAGCATTTTTTCATCCAGATTGGTAATAGTAATAGTAATGGGTTAATCGGATAATATTAATATTAATATAAAAATATTCATTTATTTGATTTTTATTTAATTTGGAGGATGAATTGTTTCAAGTTGTGATTTATTCTTTTTAAGAACATAAAAAGTCAGGTTTCGTCCGTGATCTTTTGCATGTCAATAAATTACTAGCATCTGAAAAAGGCTTTTCACTTGGTATAGATGTTGCAGATTGTTAACGGATTAACCCTAAAATAATAGTAATAACAAACTAACTATAACTCGTTATTATTATGCAGTATTAGTATTAGCATTAATATTAACATTAAACCGGCGATCCCATTAATTACCGGATAATAATAAGGTCTTAATATTAACGGGTCGTAACACTAGTACAATGAACCTTGTTTCAATTATTATTTGAACCAATCGTTTTGTTTTTTCGAATTATTTGTTTTATTTTTTGTATACATAAACATTAGTATTAGGAATATTTAAATAAACCGATTTTAACAACAACAAAGCAACATTTAATTAGTCAATAACTTCATTCATAATCACTAAAAAAAGACACAGAAAACATGATTAAATGAAATAATCAAAAAAAAAAAAAAATAACGGAGCTTTTCAATGGCAAAAATGGAACTTTGAAAATGATTTTAAAAATATTCAAACTAAAGTGTTACATATTAATGTTAACATTAGGGAATCAACGCAAACTAAATGCGACAAAATTCTGATCGGTTAATGGGATTTTTACTGATCCCAAAGCCCCCACTCGATTTGATTATTTCATAATTTATGCGGCAAGATTCAAATACAAAAAAAATGTTATTTCGTGTGTTTAGAAAATAATTTCGGTGTCAATAATAATAATAATAATACAGTTGGGTGTTAAATCACAAACATTGGAGGAACCAAATCATTTTTATAATTTACTACTATTTATTAATTGCTTGTTATAACTTATCACGCTGATGATATTTTTAATTCTAAAAATGTTTGAGCTCACATAACCCATGTTATTACCCCTCTCTATCTATATCTGGTCATTTAAAACGTGGCATTATTAACGGAATTAATAGGAGTTTTCAAATGACCAAGTAGAACAACTACAGTCAAAATAAAAAATGTTTCCAGAGAGTTTTTTTTTAAAACATATTGACTCAATAGCAACAGTGTGTAAATTTCGTCGTGTAACTAATGTAGATTTATACAAATTTAGAAACTATCTGCAGAAAATTACTAATGTGTAACGTGATACCCGCCCGTTCCGCCCTCTCAATTTTACTCACTGAATAGCAAGACACTATTATGCGTTTGTCTAAAATTTTAAATAAAATTTGTTTTTATTCAAAATCGGGCTCTGTTACATTGTAAAGACATATTTTGCCGATTACATGAAATATATTTGTTCTATCAACATCAGGAAAATAAATCTTACATAAACCTACGTAGGGTTCAGAATTGGTCAGCATTATGTCGATATTTTGGTAATTCTGTTAACATTTCCGCATAATGCTGGTCAGTTTTAAACCCTGTGTAGGTTTATGTAAGATTTATTTTCCTGATGATATCAGAAGATGGGTGCTCAAATTTGGTATGTACGTATATTTGCGCATTTTCTTCCAGATTCACCAAAAGAACACGATACATATCCTCTTGTAAGAAGACAAGAAAAAAACAAAACTCAAAAAAGAAGCGCCATTGATTTGGGTCTTTGTTACATTTGATTAAACGGGACATGTTCCTTGGATTTTTTTACATACTAATACAGTGTGAACAAAAAAAACCCCGTAAATTTTAAACGTCATAAAAATACGTCTATATATTGATGTAAGTTTTGATGATTTTCCGCATTCGCTGCTATTTATATTTTTTGAAAAAACAACTCGTGAAATAACGACTTTTAAGCAAGAAGCTCAACAAAAAACTTTATTACATTTATGGAACGAGAGTGTACGTGATGCCAAAGAAATACATATGCGGATAAACATACCCCTTTCTACTATATATGATGATGACCTTAAAATTCTGGTACAATACAGCATGTGGGTGGTAATGGTCGGCCAAGAAAGATTACTGCGTATATCTCAAGGGCATCGTGGCAATATATGCCCCTATTTCAACAAGAATTTTGGCAACAAAGCTGGCAAATATAGGTGTAGAAATATCCTATCGAACAATTGGGAGTCATTTAACCGATGTTGGGTACTTAAAAAAAATCTTCCAATTCTCACTGCACATCACAAACGAAAACGGGTGGAATGGCTAGAGAGCATTTTAATGACAATTGGAGAAGGACATTATTTTCGGATGAGGCAACCTTCCACATCTTCCAAAGCACAGTAGAGCAGTGGTATAAATATGAACGGCCAATTCGTCCTATGCTTAAATATCAGGCAAAAATTTTTGCATGAGCATAAAGGGAATACAAGCTGATTTTGCTTTAAAGGAATAAAATTCCATGTAGATATTCTCCGAATATGCTAGGGAATAGATGGCAGTTTCAGCAGGATAACGACCCGAAGCATACAATCCTTCTTGCCAAAGTCTTTTTACAGGAGAACATGCCTGAAGTTATCATCAGGAAAATAAATCTTACATAAACCTACGTAGGGTTCAGGATTGGCCAGCATTATGTCGATATTTTGGTAATTCTGTTAACATTTCCGCATAATGCTGGTCAGTTTTAAACCCTACGTAGGTTTACATGAGATTTATTTTCCTGATGATGGCCTGGCCATCCAACAGCCCTGACTTGAATCCTATCGAAAATCTCTGGAGAATTGCTAGGGGAATGTAGAAAGGCGTATGCCAAAAATCAGGATGAATTGGGGCGATTTATGATGGAGGAATGGGAAATATTCCTGAATCCACTCTAATAAATTTAGTAGGATCAATGAAACGGTGTTGTGAGTTTGTGATTGAAAAAAATGGTGAATGAGTAGTGCCTTACTGAAAATATATTAATAAATCAGCTGGTTTCCAGTTTCCAATGATAAAAACTTCAAGTGATTTTGTTCACTAGTCATCGTGTAATGGGCAATTTTATAATTCCGGTTTTTTTTGTTCCAATGATTACAAAATATATTTTTTGTTATATATATATAATTTTTATTTATTTATTAATTTGTTATTACATAAAAAAATAAATTATTAATAATTTTACAAAATTATAATTTTATAAATTTATTTCCTTAAAATTTGAAAGGTGCTTCTTTTGTTAAGAGGTAGTTGTAGCGCTATTTGGTGTATTATCTCTTTCTTCTAACACTGCTTTTATTTCATTCAATCTAATTTGTAATTTTGGTGCTTCAACTAATTTTTGTTCTAATACTTGTTTTTCTTCTTGTAATGCCAATCTACGTTCTGCATCTAATTTTGTAAATACATATCCACCTTGTCCATCATACTAATAAATAAATAAATAAATAAATAAGTAAATGATTAATTAGTTAATAATGAAAAGAAATAAGTAATAGTAACTCACTTGTAAAATATGGTCATGGTAATGCCAAAGTGATGGTCGATGAGAAACAGTTAATAATGATATTCCTAATTCTAAAAATTAATAATTAAAAATTGAAATAATTGTTTTAGTAAATTATTATTTATTTGATTTTTTTAGGAAATTACCAACCTTTTGCATGTTCATACATAATTTTCTCAATGTCTAAACTAACAGCACTTGTACCTATATTATAGTTATTAACGATTATATTAAATTGATATTTTTAAAAAATAATTTTAAGTAAAAATCAATAATAATCAATGCTACATACATTCATCTAGAATGGCATATCTTGGTTTATGGTAAAATAATCTTGCCATGGCAATCTATTATATTATATAAATGCAAATATATTAATTTTATAAATATTGTTGTTTTGATATAATTAATTACGTACTCTTTGTTTATCACCACCAGCAAGTGCATCTTTCCATTCTCGTTCACTATCCCATCCTCCTTCTCTTTCAACAATGTTATTTAATTGAACAATATTAAGAATATCTTGTAGATCATCATCAGTGATACCACCTATTTATCATTCAAAAAAAATATATAAATTCCATTGTATATTAAAATAAAATAAATTAATTAATTAAAATATTATTTTAAACTTACGTCCTTTCATGATATCTACCGTGTGTGGATAAATAACTCTAATATTATTACGATAATAATAATAACAATAATAATGATATTTATATTATTCATTATATATTAAAAAATCTATATAGATAAATACAAAATAATAGACTTACTGATCACGTAATGTACCCATTGGCAAATAGGGTCTTTGTGGAATATAAAAAATATCTTTAGAATTTGGTTTATCAACATTTCCGCCTATTTTATTATTATGTATTTTTCCCATTAAAAAAAAAATTAATAACCTTTCCTTTTGTTTGAAATTTGTGAGTACATTTTTACTTACCATAAACTGGCCATAGACCACCTAATATTCTAAACATACTACTTTTCCCACAACCATTTGGTCCGACTATTAATAAATGCATTCCAGGTTTCATAGAAAAATTTAATGATTTAAGTAAAACATCACCATTTGGCGATACAATTGGTACATCTTTGAATTCAATATTTTCAGATTCGACTATTTCTCCACGACCACTTAAAATCCTTGCGTTTTCTTCGGTTGAAGCTGATGATACTAATTTCTTTTCAAACCTTCCATTTTTAACATCTTCAAATACATCTAAAAGTTCTGAAACCTGTATATACAAATATAAATGTATGATCGTTATATAAATAGAAGTATTGACATAATGATAATAAATGAATAGTTAAGGTTACTCTAGCGGTGTATCCTGCAAGCTCGGCGATTTCTTTATACGAGTACATAATACGTCCAAATGCATCAGAAGAACTCATCAACAATCTACGATTAGTGATAAATCCTAATCACAATCACCGCCACACCATCAAATATATATGTGTGTGTTTTTGTATGTATATTAAAGAAAGGATTTTTTTCCCAAAACAAAAATTACGCATTATTTATTTATTAATCTATTTAATTACCTTCTGCTCTGGAACCTAAATCACCCTTTTCCACTCCAGGTACTTTAAAGAAGACAGGAACAGAACAAAGAACCAATCCCATAGCCCCCCAGAAATATTTAATAATGAAATCTTCCATCATACCATGGAAAATTCGTTTACGAAATATTCTATTGATATGTTTAATAAGTGCAAAATAATTCCGATCTAAAATTGCCTTTTCTATCACATGACCAGAATAAAATGCAACCTCTTCATTGTTATCAATCAATCTAGAGTGTGTAAATCGAAATTCGCCCTATACAATATGCATACATTTTTTTAATAAATAATAAATCGATCAATAAAATTCTTTCCAATAATAATAAACGATGGTGACAGCAACATATTTATTTACCTCTAGTCTTTGTTCTTCAGCTACCATTTCTCCAAATGACGGCGTCAATAGTCTCAACACTACTGATGATGTATGTACTATAAGTGATAATGCAAATAAACTTTCTCCTCCTACATTTTTTGCCAACTCCAAGTAATAAATAACAACATCCAAGACTGGTTTGGCGAGATTGGAATAAAGTTCCGAAAGAGAATTACAAAATTTCATTGTGTCAACTGTAATACATCTTAGTTGTTATTGTTGTTGTTGTTTTATAAGACAAAATTGAATAATAGAAAATAAAAAATAAATATTAACATTGATGTTTATTAAAAGAAAGAAAGAGAAATTAATATTTATTTATTTTACTACTTACTGATCTGCATTTTTTATACGATCATCTAGATTTCCAATAGTATAAAAAGTCATATCAGTCAAGTATTTCTCATGAATGTGATGGGTGAGACGAGTCCTGAATTGTATAGCCAATTTGCTTTGCATAAACGTAAGCTAAATAACATAGTAAAAAATTATATAATTAATAAATATATTTCTAATTATTTCTAATATACAGATATATAATATTACCATGCTATTAGTATAAGTTGCAGGTATTGCGACTATCATCCACCATATAATTCCAGTCAAGAAATCTTTAGCATTTTTCCTTACCTAAATGAAATCACAAATTAATTGATAATTAAAACAATAGATAATAAAAATTTTTATTATTCTTAGTAAAGTAAAAATACCAATGCATTAACAACTCTACCATCTAAAATTGCAACGTAAACTGATAACATGGTTCTAAAGACTAATTAAATCATTCAATATTTAATAATGCATATAAGTTATGTAAATTTATTACCAAAAAAATTTTTATAAGTTACCCAAAAAGCCAGAATGAGTAGCTAAAAGCCAGAATTCTTTGGATCTTAACCCAGGAATTACAATTTTTAATAGTTTTTTTAAACTGGCAAAGAAAGCAGCATTAACCTAATGTACATAAAAGAAAAAATGTAAAATATAAATTCAAATTTATTAATTAGTGACAAGAAAAATTTAGACAAATTCAAAGGAAACTTACTGCAACTCTTTTTGGCCCTGGTTTTGTACCTGACGATGTTTTTGTTGTTGAATCATGATCGGTTTTCTTCTTTGATCCTCTTCTAATGTACAAAATATAAACTGCGAAAATCCATAAAAATCTTCCAAGAACAGTTCTATTATTAATATATATTTCTAATACTATTTTTACTATTCTTTGTATTTGTGATATGGAACTAGAATTGGATTTTAAAATAACTAAATCTTTTAATTTTGATAATACTGTTGGCATTTTAAAAAATGAATTTGACCGTAAAAAAATTTTTTTGATGTCCAGGTTATCAGGGACGTGTGCATTCTATTAACTGATAATGGCTAATGCGATTTAATGGTGTAACGGTTCGATTATTTTAGTATAGTGAAAAATCTAATCATTGTTTTGTTTATCTTTAATATTAAGTAAAGCTATAAACTGATGATTGGATTTTTCAATTCAGTTACATAGAACCTGAGATATATCATTTTAAAGTTCAAGCTAAATTACTATGTTTACTATGTTTGAAAGGCCAAATTGAAACATTGGGACTAAACTCGTATGCAAAAAGTTGCCTAATTTGGATCATTGAAAACTTGGATGTGTACTTGTGATCAGCACCATACATCACTGCTATCACTATTATAATTACGCGTGGTGTAAGCATTTATTTAAAAATAAATAATACAATAATGATGCAAAGTAGTGAAATGGATTTATTTTTATTGTATTTTTCAATTTCCATCAAATAAAAACAAAACTACTTGATAAATTAACAATATTAAATATTTTTTATTTGCGTTGTTTATGAAAGATTTACAACCAAAGCTGCTGATGGAGAGAGATCTAAAAAACATTATTCCAATTTATTTTAATTATTGATTAATTAATTAACAATTTAATTCGCTTATTAAGAATGGTAACTTACTCAATTCTTTTAAAGTTTTTTCTCTACTTTCACCATCCAATATTTTTCTATTGGAAATAAATAAATAATATAATGTATTAGAAGAAACAAATTATAAATAATTAATATATTAGTAACAATACCTTGGAAAAGTTGTCATTAATTTAAAAGGTTGGGTAATTTGTTGTCCAACAAGTTCATAGACATTTTCTAAAGTATCAGATGATTGAAATGTGTGTATGATAGGCGCACCAGTTGGTTGTTTTATCTTTTTTTTTTTTGTGAGGGAATTGAATATGAATTTTTTGTTAAATAAATATGTATAGATTTATATATTTATTGCCTACTTGTAATCTTGTTTCAGGATAATCATTTGCTACAGCATTAGCAAATGCAATTTTATTTGCTGTTTCAGTTGCTGTTTCTTCCTCTTTTTGTGCTTTTGCTAATCTTTGTTGCTCTTCACGCTAAATAATCAAATAATCAATACAAATTTGTATATGTTAAATGCAAATTATAATAATAATGATAATACAAAAATCTTTATAAATATAATCATATAATCACCTTTGCAGCTCTTGCTCTTTTATCAGCCTCAATGTCGGCTCTTATTTTTGCCTTGGCCAATTTTTCTTGCTCTTTCTCCTTTTTTCTTTCTTCGATAGCTTTCTTCAGTTCTCTTTCTTCAATTTTTTCTCTGACTTCTACCAATTCTTTGCCAGCTTTGCGTCGAATCTTCTCTCGATTTATCTCTTCTTCTTGTTCTGCTAGCTTACGAGCTTCACGTCTGTCTGCCATAGCTTTCTTCAATTCATTTAATTTTGCTTGTTTTTCTTCTTCTGTAAGTTTTTTGATTGCTGTTGTCGATTCAGAAAAGCCGACATGACCTATACAAGTATACCAATTTTTTGGAATAATTATTATGTATTTTCTTTTGTTCAATTTATAACAATTGATGTATTAATAATAATTACCTGATTTTAAAGCATGACGTTGTGCAGCGCCAGCTAAAATAATTAAAAAAATAAATATATAAATAATTTTTAAAGAAATAATAATTGTAATCAACTTAAAATAAATACATACAATCTCTAAATAATTTTTCGCAATCGTTGCATTGTAATGATTGGGCTGTTTGTTCACCGTCTTTAATTTCTCCATCTTTAATTTAATAATCAACCAGTGTAAATAATTTGCATAAAAAAAAATCAAATTAAAATCCTCCGAAAATAAGAAAATCCTAATCAATTAATGATTGATTGATTACCATCATCTTCATTATTTTTGACTGTAGAAGAAGAGGAGGAGGAGGAAGATTCACCAATTTGTTGTCCAATATCGCCGTCAGGATGTGATAATAACCTTTTGAGAGAGTGTATGTGAGATATTTGTAAAATTCAATCAATAAGTATATTTATTTAATTACATTAATATCTATGTTACGTACCAATCCATAGCAGGTTGTAAACCTGCACCTTTTGTAGCCTTCATTGCTTTATCCCTAATAGCAACAAACAATAATAATATAACCAGAAAGTTTAGTTATATGTGAACAATAATTATTAATCAATAATTTATTTATTACTAACACCATATCCGACGAAAAGCCCATATCAATTAAAGTATCTTTGTCAGATTTTGAACTCATAATTGGTTGTTATTATTATTGAAGAAAGGAGATATTGAATTTTTTCTAAAAAAATTATTACAATGTTAGAATTAAATGGGTTTGATTTCAGTATAAACCCTTCCTAAGCAAGCATCATAGTGGGAAATTTGAAATGTTACACTAATTTTTTATATTGTGCAACGTAACTTTACAATACACGGCGAACATTCTGGCAATAAAAAGTAAGTGATAAACTGAATTTGAATTGGATCTGAACTTGATCTCCAATTTAGAGATTCTTTTCAAAACAAAATGGTCAGGCTTTGTATTATTTGCAATAAGGAAAAGGCAATTGTTAAAAGACCAAAAACAGGGCAACAAGCGTGCAAAGAGTGTTTTTATTATGTATTTGAAACAGAAGTCCATAATACAATTACAGACAATAAATTATTTAAGAAGGGTGATAAAGTTGCAATTGCAGCCTCAGGAGGAAAAGGTAATAATAATAAATCATATAGTTTGTTTGGTAGTTTTATTTATTAAAAACTTCAATTTTTTATAAACGTAATCTAAAAATATATATATATATATATTATCGTATAATTAGATTCTACAGTGTTAGCTTATGTTTTAAAACTTTTGAATGAAAGATATAATTATGATTTAGATTTATTTCTTTTATCAGTTGATGAGGGAATAACAGGTTATCGAGACGATTCTTTAGAAGTAATACTATACTATTACTATTACTACTAGATATTGGGTTATTGAGTCAAACATTTGGTTATTGATGAGTTAATTTAATTGCTTTAGACGGTAAAAAGAAATCAAGAGCAATATGAACTTCCACTAAAAATAGTTTCATATAGTGAGTTATATGGATGGAGTATGGATCAAATAGTTAAAGAGGTTGGATTAAAGAATAATTGTATGAAATTCAATAAATTAACAATCTTGAAGATTTTTTTTTCTGGATCTGATGTCAACCAACAAACTAATCAAATCAAATAATTTGCATCTGTATTCATAAATATATCAGGTACATTTTGTGGTGTATTTAGACGTCAAGCTTTAGATCGTGGAGCTGCACTATTGAAAGTTGATCATGTAGTAACAGGACATAATGCAGACGATATTGCAGAAACAGTTTTGATGAACAGTAAGTAATCCAAAGTTCCTTTTTAAAAATATAAAAATATGCAATTATTATTAATTGCTAATTGTTGTTTGTTGTTTGCCGTTTGTTAGTATTGAGAGGTGATATTGCCAGGCTTCAAAGATGCACAGAAATATGTACGACTGGCGAAGATTGTATAAGAAGATCCAAGCCATTTAAATATACATATGAAAAAGAGATAGTCATGTAATTAATTGCATTTAATTTTTTTTAAAAAAAAAAAAGAATAAAGAGTACTAACATATATGTATATATTTTTAAAGGTATGCATATTTCAAGAAACTTGACTATTTTTCTACTGAATGTATTTACTCACCAAATTCATATAGAGGACATGTTAGAACATTTCTAAAAGATTTAGAAGCAATTCGTCCAAGCACTATAATAGGTGTTGTGATCATTTATTAGTTAGTTATTTTTAAAAAATTTTTTTATAAACCTTTTTTTATATAATTGTTAATATTAATATTATTAATAGATATAATTTATTCTGGCGAAGCATTCCAAGTTAAGAATGAGGTGAAATTGCCTGTTCAAGGCATGTGTAAACGTTGTGGATATATATCTAGTAATGAATTGTGTAAAGCATGCGTCTTATTAGAAGGTTTAAATAGAGGCTTACCGAGGTATTGACATTACAATTTATAAATGTTGTGTGAATGCAATGTTTCCAAAAATATACTAATAAGAAACCAATGAATGAATTAAAGATTTGGTATTGGGAAAACTCACAAAATGGTAAGATTTTCAATTAAATATATATCTGCATGTTAAATAATAAACTAAATTTTTTTCCTAATTGAATATTGATAGCGTAAACTTTATGGAGATATGCCTGAAAATTTGCCATCGATACCATTTTTTAACAAGAAAATAAATGACGATCAGAATTTAAATCTCGTGTAACATATAGAATTGTTCTTTTCAAAAATAATAATAATAATAATAAAAAAGTGTTGTAAAATAAAATTTTAAATGATAAATACATTAAAAGTCATATATAAATATATAGAATATATTAAGTTTAGTAATGTCATTTCCTCAATTATTTAAAAAATCCAAATTGGCAACATATGATCCAGCATTACCACAAGTTTATAAAACTTATGGACATTATAAAGGTAAAGGAGAATGGGGAGTAAAACGTAATTTACCAAAAACAACACATTCAGATGTAATAACTATTAGAGCGTTCGATACAACAGAGCATCAAACAATATTCAATAGTGTTCAAGGTTTAGTGAAGTTCCCAAGAAAATGGAAAGAAAATTTTCCACATTCAAAAATATTTAAACCAATGATAGGACAAAATTTTTTGGACATTGATAAAATATCGGAGAAAAAATTCAAAAAATATTTAAAGGAGGCGGAAAGTAGGAGGGAGGATTGGTATATAAAAATCACAAAAGATCAAAAGAAACCATCTATTGTAGATTATTTAGAATTTTTAAATTTAAACTATCAAAGTCAAACAAAACGACCAGTTAAAGGATTGACATATTCACACAACAATACAGGATCAAGTATAATAGTGCAAGGTCGTATTTTGAATAGAGGTAATTCTACAGATTACTCTGTTGGAGTTGGTGGGTTAGTAACACGGCTACCTGTAAATACAGTCATTAGTTTAACACAAATAGATCGTAGTAAATTAGAAACATTTTATGTTGAGAAGGCAGAATTTGATGCTAAAGGAACACCAAGAGTATCTTTAACAAAATTACCTAATATTTTAAATAAATTAAAGTCTTCAACCAATAATAATAATAATCAATCAACAACATTGTTTGGTTCTAGAACATTTGATAATATTTCAGACGAAGATAAACTATCACAAGAAGCAATTTTAAATAAAATTCAAGATATATTTGATAGTAGTAATTAGGACGAGAAAATTGGACCTGGCCCTGGTCCATTCACTGGTCTTTAGAAGGCCAGTTTGTTCTGACAAGAATGTTTATCACGTGAGTAATAAAATTTTTTTGTCTCTTTATTAGTTTAAAAAAAAAATAATAATACAAAAAATAAAAAATAATTATTATAGTATTTAAAAATTTTTTTCAATTAAAAAAACTATTTCTTTTATTCAAAGGAAAAAAAAATGATATATATAAATTCTCGACATTACTAAAGAAATGGGCGCGGAAAATGATTTTGAGTTAATAATACCCCTATTACTAATTATGCCAAAATTATATAAAAAAAATTATATATAACTGTCATCAAACAATACAAACCCTGAACTAATTAATAGTTCACCAAAATGTTCTACATCTCTACTTAAATCAATGCCTGATTTTGCTAATAGATCAATCATCTCTAAGGGTATTTTGGATGGATATCAACAATACATGTACAAACATCTTGTGGCAGTTTTCCATTTTCATCCGGAAATATGAGCCCCAATTGAATTATTTTTAATAAACCAACATTACATCTAAAGGTTTTGCAATGACGATCTGAGCTAGTACGAAAGTTGCCAATTGGTCGCTATACTAATAAATTGATATCCTAAAACCATTTACAGTCAAAGCTCGTTACGGTGGAAATGGCTTACAACGAACTTTTTTCAATGTCCTATAATAAATTTTGGTCATTACAATGAACTTCTGATAAAATCTCTTTATTGTGTACGGTAAATATTAAGAACTTTTTACGCAGGACATATGGGGCAGACTGCAACAAAATCAGACAAAGTGAACATAATGCTACAAAGAAATTTCAGGGATCAAAATTTAAATTAGCCATCACAATTATGATAACAATGATTTTTTATCTTCTATATAGTATTAAACAATTATCTACTTGGATAAACTATTTGAAGCTAAAACTTCACAAGTATTACACATCCAAGACAATGCTTTTGTTTAAAAAAAATTTATTATATCTTTGTTTTAAGATTTATTTGTATGTAATTGAAAAATCAAATCATTTGGTAAAGAGAGTATAAAAAAAATACCAAAACGAATAGTCCATTGTATGCGTTTGAATTTAAAATAAATTCTCATTGAGCATTTACCATGAAAAGAATAAAAGAATCTGTGCATGAAGCCATATAATTAAATCCACGTCCAACCCGGGAGTACAAGATAAACATATCCGCCAATTTGGTTTTTTGGACCTTTTTTAAACCCTATTATCATTATTATTATTATCATTATTATGTGGCTTAACTGGTCAATTGAATGATAATTAACCCTAAAAAAAATTATTTCTCCGCTAAATAAACTATTTTACTATTTAACAGCCTGTCAAACCAATGGGCCCACCTCCAAACCAATGGGTTTCTGGCTACATAGTATAAAGTATGTGTAATGTGTTACTAGTATTATAATACATAGGCAACTCCGTTATCCGAACCCCGTTAATCCGAAAACCCCGTTAAAATGAATAATTTTTAAAACACCAAAGCCAAACATATCAGTCGGACGACATTTCACAGTGACTGATTTTTAATATATGATCGACATGGCACGTTTTCTGTACAACGGACTT
>CAJVPN010000779.1:0-21405 GCA_910592215.1 Entrophospora candida
TTTGTTATATATAATGAAATTCACATCTCAACTTTTGAAATAATAAATTTAGATGCAATAGTTAATATTCATTTCAGACAATTTTGATTATTAATTTATTTATTGTTTTTCATGCTATTATATACTTTAAATAGGATTTCAAACGAAGATATTTGAAGTGCAAATTTAATGCTATTTATTTTTCTATTGTTTTTGTTTAAAATAGGATTTCAACAGAGATATTTGAAGTGATATTTATTTTTCCTATTATAATTATGGCACATATAATGAGAGATTTAATTGAATCATTCAAGCAAGATGTGATGCAGACACACTTCATGGTGCAAGATGCAATTCATCCAAAGCATACTCATTTGTCACAACAACAAGGATTAGACTCTATACTTGTAAGATCATTTATTTAAAATTAATAAATTAAAAGAATATAGTAAAGATATTGAATTTTTTTTTATGTTTTATTCTTGATGATATCAGGAACAGGGCACATTTAGCCAAACTGACTAAACTATTTAGTCATGTTAAGTCAAGTTTAGTCAAGTTTAGTCAAGATGATTATTACTAAATTAGGTTTTTAACCCTTTACGCTTGCCAGCCCTGATCAGGAAAAGGAGGAAACAAATGTGAAGTGACAAAGATTGGATAATTTACACATAATGATGTGTATATGGATATTGATTAATTAAATAAAAAGATAGTGATAGATCCTCTCTACATTTTTTTCTAGTTGTATATATGAATTTATTATTATTAGTTATTTTTCTTCTAAATTGTCTTCTGGTAATTACACTGTGAATCTTTTGATAAAAAATTTTTTTGATCCTTTTTTGAATATATATATTTAAGTATAAAGTGATTACTAATATTATATGCTATGTTAAACTGTAATTCAACTTCATAAATATATTTTCTTTACCTATTAATTTTGGATTCATTACTAATATTATTTTTTGAAATTTGGTTTAAAAATAATAACCATATAAATAATTATGAATCAATTTCTTATAATAAAAGTCAAAATTTTTCCAATACAACCTTCTAAGTGATTATAAACGACTTTGTAAGGAACACTTTGACACAACTATTACTGTTGAGTTTGCTTTATTCTGCGCGTTAGTTGGAAGAAAATCTTAAAGTAAATGTGAAAAAAGTAACCCTTGCAACCTGGCGTAGAATAAATAAGCTAGACTCCTATTTTAATAGTCGTTAGGAAGTCCTAGTCAGGCTCTAAAAATTTTATTATGATTGAAAAGTCACTTGTTAAAAGAAAAATTGCGAATTTTTTTTTTAAAGTTGGACAATAAAAATTTTATTCGTGTAACGGTTATAATGACATTTGATCTGCAATGTCCTACGACTGATAATAAAAAATTTTTTTTCCAAACCGGATATTTTTGATCACGAACGCTCATTTTATTTCATTATTTATTTAAATAATTGATAGTGATAGTAAATGAACAATTAGAGTTTGAACAATCTTGGTTCAATATACAATAAAAAAAAAATTAGATGAATAAATAAATTAAAAAAGCAAGTGTATCAATATAAATTTATTATTATGCAGCATTTTATATAATAAAGATGCATATTTGATAATTTCCGAGTTAAAAATAAAAAATTACACTTTAAAAAATATAATCTCTAACATGCAACAAATTTGGCTCATTATCTGCTGGTGATGTTAAAATGAATAATGGTGATGTTGCTAATAATAATGCAAAAGATTTTTTCTGGACAATGATTTTACTATTACTAGTACTACTTTGTTGCTAACTGAAAAGATGTAAAAGATCTTTTTGATAATACCTTTTTTTAAAATTCCCTGCTCTTCTCATATAATATTATAAAAAGTTCCAATTTAAAGAATTCATAATATGGCTAATAGTAATAATGAGGATGATTCAGAAAATGGTCGAATTTGATAATAGTTAAGTAGCTGGAGGATGAGGTTATAATAATAAAAAAGACGATAATTATATATTAATAACTATTATCTTGTATCGAGACATCTTCTTTTAATGAATGAACAGCTCTCAAAGAGACTAGAAAGAAATCCTTTCAATGACACAAAAAATATTTTTATATTCATTATTCAAATATTTCATATAATAATAAGTAGTCGAGTCTCGTTTCCTGGGAGGAAAGGTTGGAGATATGCCTTATTATTATAGTAGCCAAGTTTAATCCAGAATCCATTCACGCACGTTTATTTTTATTCAATAAATCTTTAAATGGAAACTCAAGTTTTTGTCATTATTATCGTGCAGTAGATTTTTTTTTTTTTTTTTTTTTTTTTTTTTTGAGAAAAGAAAACTTTTCAAGTGTTCGCCTGTAGGTAAAATAGGTAGACGCGTGGAATTTTGTATTGATAAGTAGTACGAATAGTAAGTAAAAAATTAGTTTATTTATTTATTTTACTTTATATACAGTCAAACTGACCGAATCATATTTAATAAAAATTATTTCGTTAAGCCGAATTTTATTATAATTTCTACTTTTACTTGATAAACCCTAACTTAATGGTTTGTACAAAATAATAAAAATGTAACTTTCTAAGCCGAATATGATTATAAAATGGTTTAAAAATTCGTCTTATAATGATAAAATTCGGCTCAAAAATAAAATGTCAATAAAAAAGCACGAAAATCAGAATTTTTGAACAATATTAAAGTTGATAATGTTGAAATTGAAGTTGAAGTTGATATTGAACGAGAAAATCGTGAAGTTCAAGATTTAATTAGCTAACTCCCATTTGATGATTCATTTTAGCGGACGAGTATTAAATATTGAGAATAACATGGTTGCAGGTGAATTGGTAATGGAAGATGAGGTATTATTGCATTAATTCAACCAACAGAAATAGATGAGCAACAGGATGAAACCTTTATTCGAGAAATTTCTATTACAGGTACCATAATAGAATTTATTGAATTTTTTAGTATACCCTCTAAGTGATTTCGATGTATACGAAGATGAATTAAAGTGCATTCGTACTCTTAGAAAAAAATTATCAAGTCATAAGATTAATAGTTCAGCGCAATCTTTAGATAAATATGAATAATTTGTAAAATTTATATTTTATAACGAATTCATAAAAATCGTTTTATTTTTGTGAATTCCTAAAAGTTCGGTTTATCGAGGTTTGACTGTATACGTATTATACAGTAGTAGATGTTACTTCAACTTTTAAGTTCGTGAGGGAGTGACACGTGATATAAATAAATTTATTTTTAAAAAACCGCATGAACTCACTATGCACCAACTAAATAAGTTCCTTTAACATTGCTTTTTTTTTTTTGATGGGTTATTATGGAATGATAGATAACAGCATTACTCTCCAAATTTGTTTTGAGTTGCATGTAAATAGAGAAGGTATTGGTGTTTATTTGTTTCATCGAAACAATATTTGTACGTTCCCCTACATAATATTAAAAATTATTTATATATATGCTTAAATTATTTTTATTTTTATTCTCTATTCATTTCCTTGTTAATTCAAATTTTGTAATATAAATAAAATTAAAAATTTTTCTTTTCAAAAAAAAAAACAAAAAAAAAAAACAAAAAATTGACTAAATAAATAAAAACAAAAAAAAAATTAGACTAAAAACAAACAAAAAATTAAATTGATAAAAAATAGAAAATTTATCATCTTTTTTTTAAATTATATCTTGAAACAATGCTTGTCGTCCCAACAATTGGTACGTATAAATAAATGTCTATAATTCTTTTTTTTGTTTGCTTTTTTTTAATAAAAGTTATAATCTTTTAAAAAAAAAACTTGTAGGAGTTCAAAATAATCATTCATCAAAAATGAATAACAACAATTACAACAACCACAACAACAAACACAATAAATTTTCTTCTATTACAAATAAAAAATTCCTTCCATCAGATTGTATCAAAGAAATCTTGAAAAATGTCAAGGATAGAGCATCTTTATTCTCTTGGACCAGGGTCAATAGTACTTTGTGTAGTATAGCCATACAACTTTTATGGAGTTGTCCATTTTCAGATTTGAAATGGCCACGAGATCATCATAAAGGATATCTTTTAATTCGCACATATATCGCATGTCTTTCAAAAGATAAAAAACAGCATTTAATTGATGAGGGTTATGATATGATCAATTATTATGGAGAAGCATTATTCGATTATCCATCATTTCTGAAAGAACTTGACATTGGCAATGTACAATATTCGATTTGTCAATGGTGGAATGAGACAGCAGATTATAGACTACGTCGTAAAACTAAAATTCCTGTATTGGAATCAACTATGCTTGAGATGTTATTCAATAACAATTATGGATTGAAAAGTTTGAATTGTCAATTACAAACTTGTTACAATATACCAAACTTTTCAAGTTTCGAAGGAATTCAGCAATCAATTTCTCAACTCACTGAACTTCAAATAGATTGTTCATCAAATGATAATGAAGGTTATATGATTGAACTGATAGATGCTGTAATCAAGAATTCACAAAATATCCGCACATTGGTGATTACTCCACCATCACTTCCACAGCAACAATACGAAATCAACATACTTTCAAGTAAACTACAGACGTTGATTGAATCACAAAATAATTTAAAAGTTATTTATACCACTTTACCTTACTCGGGAATATTTGATCCGATAAGTTCTGCTTCAATATTCTCAGCTTTAGCAAGTCAAACAGATAGTATAACAGAATTAGATCTTAGAAAAATGTTTATTGATTGGAATTCATTGGAAAATTTAGCAAAATGTTATAATTTAAAATCATTAACTTTAGTAAATTGTTATCAAGAAAAAGATATAAATAATATCATGTTCCCAGAACCATCACTGCCACTGTCACCACCACCATCACCTACTTCTTCTTCTTTCTCTCCTTTAATAAATAAAAACAATCTATTATCATCAATTACAAAATTAACAATAAATCATACAACTGATTTTAGTCCTTTGTCAGAAGTTACAGCAACTTCAATTGTAATGATGGCAAGACAAAATTTAAAGGAATTGGTGATTGACTTCATTACACCAGAGTTATCAAAATTTATCAAACAACAACAAATTCCAAATTTAGATTCATTGTCAATAAGAACTTTACAAATTAATGAATTACAAAAATGGTTAAAGCAATCAAAATTAGTTCATTTAGCATTAAGTGATGTTAGCAACAACTCTGAATTATTCTCACTCACCAACTCATATCAATTGGGAAAACTATTACCAGAAACTTTAAATCATTTACAGATTGAATGCAGATATAATATTGCACCAGAATCTTTAACTATACTATTGGAAAACTCTAATTGTAGAAATTTACAAATTTTAAGTCTTGATGTTGAAATTTTCAATGACACTTTGTTAGAAGTTGTTGCTGATTATTCACGTGAAAATGGTAGAGTTTTAAAGGAATTGAGAATTGCTAATGACACATTTTTAGAATATGATAAAAACTTGCGTAGAAAATTATCAAATGTGATACCTTTTATCAATCAAGATTATATTGACACTTGGCCTATTCTTTCTGGTAGGTTCTATTTTAATTCCTTTTATATGATTTTTCTATTGTATAATTAATTAATAAAGGAATGTTATTTTCTTTAATTTTTTAGAAAGGAGGGATCCTTTATGGAAGAATGTGATGAGTTTTGTATAAAATATATTTTTTTTAAATAATTCTTATATGTATATGCTTTGTTTTTTTTTTATCATACTCTCTCATATGTATATATATTTATATATATCCATATTCATTTCCATTTCAATATTCATTTCCATATCCATGTCCATATCCATATCCATATTCACATCCAAACCTAAATCCAATTCATATCCAAATCCACATCCCACATCCAAATTCAAATCCACATACATGAACATTCATAAAATGTAAAGAGAAAAATTTTTTTCTAATTTACAGACTTTATTAAATAAGTTTTCATATATATTGCACACACATATATATATATTCATACATTATAAATAAATAAACATTTTTCATTTTTTTTAAAACATTAGTTTTATTCTATCAAATCTATTCTTAATTGTTGAAATTCTTGCTTTTGGTAAGGTTTCATGCTTTGTAAGATATTTCTAACTTCGATTTCTTTTTCTGCTATCCATGAATTTTTCATTTCTTCATTATCATCATTATTGTTGTTATCAAAACTATTCAGTTTCTCCATTATATTCTTTATATCAGATTTCCAATAAAATTTTTGATAGAAAACTGATGGATTATAACATTTCGTTGAGGGAATGAGTGAAAACACTATTTTTGGAATTGATGATGGTGGATTACGTAGCCTTTATTATTATATAAAATAATATTTAAATGCAATTTATTGGATTAGTATTAGTATCATGTAAATAAAATATACAAATTAAAATATTTTTACATAAATAATACTTACGATAATTGTATAGTTTTTTCACTAAAACAACTTCCGCAACAAATAATCATTGACGGCCAAATTTCGTAATAAAATCTTTCGTATAATCCATCACAATATTGACATTTTTTTGCCAACAAAGTTAACCAAATATATTTTTGTTCCGTTAAACCAAATGGTGGATCCAACTCAGGATATTTCAAGGATTGCCGTCTTGATTCTTTCCAAATCATTTGTGTTGTCAATGATTTTGACCATAATAAATCACGAAAAAATTTACATACGGTGGATAAATTGTATAAATCAATTGGTGTAACTTTTTTACAAATATCTATTATGATTTCAGCTGGTAATTGAGTTATGATTGTTTTTTTTATTATCGGATTTGGTATAATCGATGATGATGGTATGTTTGGAATATTATTAATGGTTTTTGTTGTTGTTGTTGTTGTTGTTGACAATGATATTGATGATGTTGATGTTGGTTTAATTAGTGTTTTTGAATTTTTGACTGCTGCTACTACTATTCCTGCTGCTGCTACTAATGATGATGATGATGATGATTTGGTTGAAAAATCTTTTTTATCATTATTAATTGATGATGATGGTTTCTCTTTATAATGTTCCTTTTCTAATTTGTCAGGATTTACACTATTATTATTAGATCCAAATATTGAACACATAAAAAATTCACGTAAAACTGTAAATAACTCACATATTGTTATACAAGTCATTCTTATACTTTTTCTATATAACAATTATTATGATAGTGCTTTATTAGAGTAATAAATAATGATATATTATATATATATATATATATATATATTATAATACCATATAATGATAATAAAAAATAAATAAATAAATTTCTATCTATCTATTAATGTAATATTAATTCAAAAAAAATTTCAAAATTCGTTAGGTACTTTTCTTTTTTTATAAAAAAAAATTTTTAATTAATATTAATGTGAATAAAATAGAAGAATTGAAGATCTCTTTGATAATTCCTTTTATTGGCAATATCTACATTTTTTCTTCATGTATGCATTGCATTGCATTTTTCTGGGCAAAGGTCACACGGCTATTTATTATTATCACACACGCACGATCCGTCTGATCAGATCTACATTTGTGGGGTTGTTGACGTTACAGATTTACTAAAATAAAGTTGGCTTACTCTTTTGTACTATGAATAAAGGGGGGTTGTACGTGATATTTAAGACTTTGCTATAGACTTGGGGGTGTGCTCTCGATTCATTCACGGATCAGCAATTAAAGTGTCTGATAAAATTTTGGAAAACAAAAAAATAAAATGTACTCGTTCAAATGTTAACAAGGATCCATTTCCTTCCTATACCGGATGAGCTAACTGCAGTCTTCTGCCGTGTTTCATCTTTTGTATGCTATACTGATATCTGAATGGTTGTATGACTAAAGGGCATCGGCGGTTGACTCTCTGAAATGCCGCGGAATGCAAGTCAGATCTTTCTTGCAGTTGCCACCTCATGGCCTGCGGTCTGTATGTGTACATTCTGATCAATTTAAAAGATATACAAGGTTTGAATAATTCTGGGATGGAATTGGGAGCACTTGTCTATATCTCGAATCTTGAATCTGATGAGGTTTGTCATCATTACTTTTTTCTGCTATATCAGCTTCAGGCTCACATTGGTTGCATCATGATTAATTACGAGCTACTCAAGTTGCTATGTGTGGAATCACAACCTTGCTCAAAACGCTATAAATGGAGGCACACTGGTACGAATGAAAGTATGAAAGCCCTGCAAACACCACACAATTTTTTAGCCAATAAAGTTTTTATATTTTAATTTAAACAAATGATATAAATTATCAAAATTATTTTTAAAGAATCATCAAAAGTTAATAACAATTTAATAATAATAATGTTGATAGCATCAACAACAACAGGAAGTAATGGATATCTAAATTTTGATCTTTGCACAATCATTCCTAATAATGACTTTTTTAAATATCAAAAACAACTTTAAGGGAAAATTTGCCATTGCCTAAATTATTGTTTTAGTTATTGTATATACTATGTTAAAATAAATGGATCAGCACTAATGGTATACACTTATTATATAAATATTCTTGAACTCACAAATCCAAATCACATGAATGGGCATTCATTCACCCCTAGAAGTTTTGAGGATGATTTAAATCTAGGTTTGTTTCCAAATTTATCAAAGATAGCTTTAGATTACATATAGTTGTCAATTTCAGGGAAAGAAGCCTTTTGGTTTATAAAAATATTTAGCTAATGAATGTCACGCGCTTTCAAATGATTAAATTATTTGTTTTTAGTTTAATTAATAAACAAAAAGTTAAGAACTTATATTCATCAATAGTACAGCATATTCATGTTTCAAGCAAGATTACATGTTTGTAATGAAGATGCACATAAAATTTTGACATCAAAAGAATAGATGAACAAATATACATTAAGATACAACAGCCAATTAATGACAAAGTTCAAAGATTACTACTTATCAAAATCTCCTTGATTATAATTATTATTTAAAAGTTTTTTTGCATCATACATTATATTATGTATAGTAAGTTTTTTATTTTTTAAAAATATTTTTCAATCAGGTATTGTTTCCTCCTAAATTAATAAAGGAATTATGAAAAATCATATTGTATTTTTTTATTTGACTATTATGATTAATTTGAAAAAATAAAATGTCAATTTTACCTTTCTAAAGAAATAAAATCAATCCTTCGTAAAAATTTGATTGTGAGTTAAAACTATGTCAGGCTTTATATCATAGTTTGTAGTTGGTAGTTTTTTGAGTATTTGACTTTCAAGCGCAATTGCAACTTTTTAAAAAAGATAATTAATTGTACTATGTATATGTTGATTGATATTAGATTGAATTTAAAACAAATTATTACTTACTGGTTATTGGTAGATTTTTTTTATTTTCTATTGATAGTTTTTGACAATTAGCTAAAAATTTATCATAGTATCTGTTTATACAATAAAAAATTAATAATAATTCAAAAAATGATTTTTAATCCAACTAATTCTTTACCCTTTTCCATGGCCTAGCCTATTTCTTTCAATGTCAAATGCCAAGCCTGGCATAATAATCAAATCTAACTCAGTCGCTAATATAAATTAACCAATCATATTATTATCAGAAATATACATGATTTATAATCTATTGATGTAAACTTTTTATTTACCAACTTCAAGTTTTTCATCAAGACTTGGTTCTGGTATATTCCATCGGTTTAATGGCAATGACAAATAATCTTGATAAGATTTAAGTCTAACCATTTCCATGTAATCACCATTACATCTTGGCACATAACATATCTTTTCTAATTTTATTGAGAATTTAGTAAATTCTATTAAAAAAAAAATTTTTTTATAAAAACAGTAAAAAAAACCTTTGTCAAAAATATCTTTGATAATTGCTTTTGTTGAGATTTCAGAATTTGGTGTACTAAGATATATGCTAACTTTTTTACTATTTTGATATTCTTTAATAGAAAGTAATCGTCGAGTTACAATTAAACCTAAAATTTAATCAAGAATAAATATTACATTCATGCTAATTCAGGCAAATGTGTAAATTGAAAAATTTTTAATATTTAAAATTACTTTCTTGCTCGATGACATCCAAGGATATTTTACTTAAGAGTTCACGTGTCTCTGTACGCAAAGCTCTTTTCAGAGATTTTATTGATTTACTCATTTTTGATGATTTCCTAATGATTTTTTTTTAGCAAAATTGATTTGCGGCAGCATATGTATGATACGTAATTTTGCATACAGAATTACTAATTTGGCTACCCGGGTACTAACTTTTATCTTTATTATTATTATTACTATAAGCCCACGGAGGAGAAACGGTAGCAAATTCACATTGATTTCTTATTCAATAAGAATGTTGTACTTTAAGAAACTGAAAGATCATCGAGAAAGTCAATCACGTGATTGATATCTTCAATGTACGGACAATGAATTAACGAACATAGAGGGTATTTTCTCTTTTCTTAAAAGGTTTAAAGTACAACATAGCAGCTTTTCTTTGTGATTGGTTGATACATAGAGAAAAATTGATTAAACGATTTTATAATACGTTTATCATTACTAAAAGGACTTTTATACCAAGACATATATTGATTTGGGTGATGAATCGATGACAATTAATTGCAAGTTGTGACAAGGTCAACGAATGGTGTCACTTGACAAAAAATGATGGACATCACATCATAATTGTGAGATCCTTGGAAGGTTGTCCATTTGGTAGCTTCATCTCCACCAAACCAGAATATAATGAATGTTTGCGAGTTATGTAATGTGTTCAAAGAAAAACGGAATGCTTACCGTATGAGAATTGATTATGTATTTCTGGTCCTGAGTTGGACTGCTGATACAGTCAAACCTCGTCACAGTGGATTTCTTGTTACAACGGATTTAAATATTCCCTTTTTTTATTAACATTAATTAAAATTGTTTGTCATAACGGATTTATTATTAATAAATTTGTTCCGCAACTAGTGGTTGTAAAACATATAGTTGGCTCGTTCTAAAGGTCTCCTAAATTTTAAAAGTATAGAAGTCATTTCCTGTCCCACCTTTTAAAAAAATAGCTCTATTGGTTGATAGAATACGTCTTTAATTTTAATGTAATAGAGATATTTTCTCAAAAAAATTATTGTTGTAGGGCTCTATTCTTTTTTAAACATGTACTTTACCATGCTCATGAGGAATTTGAGCGCTAGGATCATTGTTAAATTTCGACCATCATTATTAATTAATTACACTCTGACAACAAAACCATTTCCATAAAAATGTCTTAACAAAAGAAATAATAATTTACATTTAATAAAAAAACTTTTTTAGTTTATCTTCAAAATATATAAAAAGATCAAAAAAATCAATGATGGAATTGGTCAAAATTCAGAAACTATTCAAGAAAATGATATGAATAAGATGCATGTTAAAAAAAATTTTTTTTTATATAACAAAATCTAAGAAAAATATTTGTTCATTAGTTTTTATTAATAGCAAAATTATTTAAATTAAAATAGGATGGTTTTTCATGTTCATCATTCTTATAAAAAAATTATCAATGCTACTTTTTTTTTCAAAATAGTTTGAGACAATCTTTTCAGACGTTCCTGGAAGTAATAGTGAAATTAAAAAAATACGAAAAATTGATATTGAAGAATATGATCCCGTCTGCCAAACAATCAATGGATCGTTCAACATATATAACAACATTTGCAACTGCTAGAAGGAATAAAGATTCACGTTGTTTATTCCGTTTTAAAGATATGGATGAACTTTATAATATTTGATTCATTGTTCATACAAATTTTCAGAATGCATTCCAAGTTTCACCTTCTCTCCAAGCACAAATTCCTAAGGGCCGGAAAATGCCAAATAGCTCCTCCTGGATCGATCTTATTATTGTTGTTGTTGTTGGAGAGCAAAGCAATCGATGGCAATAAAGAATTCATCGAAAAATGGAATTACACAAAAGTTCTGGAACACTTGTTTTTGTTAATGAAAAAAACAAATTTTGACATGACGTTTTTATCGATTGCTTCAAAAGTCTACATAGTAATCTGTTTTGGAAAGTCCAGTTTTTAAATATATTTTTATTGCGTGCATCTTTTTAAAAAAAAGGATTTTAAAAATTTTCAAATTTTCAAACCTTCGTTTACTGAAGCTGAACGCGGACAAAAATCGGTCTTTATAAAGACGGAGCCGTCTCGTATAGATGCATTTTTAAGCAATTGACTTCCCTGTCGTAGCAGTATTTCGAACAATAAAGAATTTTCAAGAATGAAATGGACAATTTCAAAAAGCATTAAAAAATATTATTAAAGACCGCTTTAACCAGAAAACTGGTTTAGAAGGAATTAATATTTTTCGAGTTTTGTAAAAATGAAGAAACTAAGATACAAAATGATGTAAATTTATTTAAATTATTTATATTATTGCGCAACTAACAGAAACGAGCGTTCCGAACTTTTGTGGATTTGATTTCAAGTTATTAATATCCAGAATTGAAAATTCAGAGTCTTTTATACATGTTGATTAATTGGTGAATGACTTTATCGTTCCAAAAACGATTCTATCAAGTAAAACGGTTTAATCAGTAGAAAGGTGATTATAAAAAAATGCTTAATGGTTTTCGCCTTTAGGAAATATTGCGCTCTTGCTTAACGACCTTATAAATCCTAGTCAAAATGATTTAAAATTGTAAGTGATTTAACTAACTTGTTGAATGAATCAGATTGAAATTAGATCCGGAATGTTAGTTTCTCCAAAAATGTGATTGAAGTATTTTAATGTAAATAATTTGTTTTGATGAATATTTAAATTAATTAATATTAATTGATGGCTTACAAGTCCGTTTGATCGTTAATGAAAAAGAATGTATTCAACAAAACTTCGAGGTTATTTAAAAAATTGATGATATTTCAGCTATTGAAAAATCATATATTGAAAGGAGACGATGGTTTGAGATTAAATGAAATTGATAATTGGAAACACGTTACTGGGAATATATTTTAGAGAGGAATGAATAAATTGATTACAAAATTTATTAAATGTATACAAACATCGTCCAAGGAAATTCTTATTATTTTCAATCAATATTAAGATGCAATTTATCATAGCAATCTAAATAATAATTTACTTTAGGAAATATAAAAAATTTCATAAAGGTAAATATTCTAATCCAATAATAGTTATAAACTTTGAAATTAATTTACTAGAAGCATTAAAAAAGGAAAATTTTTTGTTGTCCGGATACCTGGAAGATCCATCTTTATTATTTCTTTGGTTCACCATCGCTAAATATTGAAAAATTTCAATTAATGTTGAAATTCTTGAATTTAGGCAAGAAGAAGCCTTTTATATAAATTGATTTTGGTAATTCTACCATTGTTATTACTACTTTTTAAATTAACTGTAAAAAATAAAGCTTTAAATCATACTTAATTAGTATACTATCAATGATTGGTTTTCTTTTTTTTTTTTACAAAATAATAAATAGGTCGTTTCGCATATACTTACGTTAAAGTTTGCTTTTTTAATCATTTTAGATTCACTTCAGAATCAAGACAGAGTAAACATTCTAACGCAAGTAGCATTATTAGTCTAACTTTTAAATTTCTCGACTTTTTCTTAAAGTTATTTGTAAGAAGCAAGTTGATTTTAAACACCCACAACTTTGCCCGGGGGAGGAGATCACTATCGAAGTATCTAGGATAGCAATTACTCCTTCCACTGCGTCACTTACAGGTGACTAGAGCTGTAGACATGGGGGGTTTAAGCTAAAGTTTTCGGTATATTTGTATATGTGATAAATAATGAAAGTTTCACAATATCTATGTTACCATCTTAAATTTGCCAGTTATACGTGTGTGATGAATATGTGGTAATTCGAATTAATCAATTGAATTATATTATAATGAATTAATTAACGTTACATGAAAGCTCTTCGATAACATTATTCAGGTGAAAATAGTATTACAAGCAGATTAGATTATTCGAAACATAAAGGCAAAAGTTGTTTTTTTGTCATACGGTTTAGCTCAGGATAATATATTAAAAACGAAATTAGATTTTCTCTAATCAATTAGTATTATGAAAACTTATTACTAATAGTAATAGTAATTCGAACCACATTGATCTTACCGTCCGCGTAATTTAAGTCTAGATTCTTCTCTACCATCTCTACTATTCATACATACATACATCAACTACAATACATCAAGGTAACCTGATTTACATCTATCGTAATACTCGTGTAACTTCTATTTTGATTTCATGTTTTTATTTTATCAATGAATTCGAATGGTTTTACGTTATCTTTTAAATCAATACGGTCAATGTTTAATTCTTCAACATGCTTAACTTTAAGTCCTTTCATCTCTATAACTCCAAAATTAAGAATTTGTCAAATAACAACAAAAAGAAATAAAGAAGAGGAGCAGGGGAAGGAAGAAGAGGAAGATAATGAAGACGACATTTTCAAAACTCACGATATACCAGGAAAATATCTTCAGTTGTTAAAAAAGAATAGACGACAGCTTAAGAAAGAAGCTCGTCAAAAAAATCGTTTTGGAAATGAGGTTTCAAAAAAAAAAAGAACTCTGATTGTGTAATCTAATATTTTTTTTTATTAATTTTATTGATCACATTATCAATTTCTTTAAAGAAACTTGTAAGGATTCCTTCACGTCAAAACTTGGGAAATCCTTCAAACTTATTAATAATTGATGAACAAACAAAAAGTCTTAACGATGATGATAAAAATAATCATAAAGATGTTTCTATTTATACCAAAAAAAAGAATGATTTATCACAAAGGATAACAAGTGCAATCAGGAAAAGTAACGAAGAAGTGCCACATATGTACATGAGCAACTCTTTTGTTAAAATTGATGATGTAAATAATTACAAATAATTTCTGCTTTTCTTCCAAGCTTACTTTGTGTCTGACTGATTAATTGATTGATTTAGATTATTGTATCTGATAATTTAAAGACTGCAAAAATTTGGTGGAGACCTTTAATACAAGATGACGTTAGTGGGGTAAAGTAAGATTCTATACATCCTTTATTTTAATATATATAATCATTTATTGACTTTTTGTTCCAAATATATTTTTACAGCCAGAGATAGAAAGGTGTTTTCAATCTTATAGAAATAAATATAGTTCTATTTTAAAAAGATACATGAGATTAAAAAAAGCTCCAAAATTAATATTTATAAGAAATGATTTAGCAAATGATGGAATTCTAAATGTTTTAGAAAATTTGGAAATTGAAATGAAATTGAAGCAACAGCAACAGCAGCAAGAAAAAAGTGACGACAAAAACTTAATCGGAATAAATTAACATAACATTACTAATTATTTATTAACATCATAAATTTTATTCAGAAAGAAGACACTGATGAAATATCGTGGGATTTCAATATTTTACTATATTTAATGGATCAAGTTCCAGATCAATGGTCTAGAACCACTGATTGGGCAAAGGATGTTGATGCCTTTGACAAATGTTTAGTCTGCGAGATCTGATTTTCACAAAAAATTTTTTTATTTTGAATAAAATATTTTATTTTTTTATTTTGAATAAAATATTTTATTTTTTTATATATCAATTAATAAACGACATTTATAATACGTGGTACAACGATCACATATAAATACGGGTATACCCAATAAACAGTATTAGTATTAATCCCTATCCCTTTTTTCAAAAAAAATTTTTTTCATTTAATATTAATATTAATAATTCTAATTTGGCAAAATGTATAGTCGTAGAGATCTTAAAGAGTAAGTACTTTTTTTTCGCATTAATTATATTCTTTAAAGATTAGAATTGATTATTTATTAATTTACCTTTTATTAATTTAAAATTCTTTAAAATTAGGTTTGAAAATCAGAGTACTTCTGCATACAGAGATCGTAGTCCATTAAGTGACAATAGATACACCGCAGCTGCCACAACTACAACTAACAACCACTATTTATCTACAACTACACCTAACACTAGTTATTATTCAATGTCAACTACCATGTACTCTAGTAGTAGTAGTCGTACGTCAACTCTTGGAGCCGGTTTGGTTAAACAAGAATGGGATATTACAAAATTACCAAAATTTGAAAAAAATTTTTATCGTGAACATTCCAATATTTCATTAAGATCAGAGATGGAAGTTGATGAGTATCGTAGAAAGCATGAAATGAAAGTTTTTGGTAAAAATATTCCAAAACCCGTAGAAACTTTTGACGAAGCAAATTTTCCTGGTAGTTATAATCATATATATTACATTGATTACTATTTAATGTTACTACTGTATTATATTAATTAATATGATTAATATATAATTACATTTTATTTTAGCATATGTTTTAAAAGAAGTGTTAAACCTTGGTTTTAAAGCACCAACTCCTATTCAATCTCAAGGATGGCCAATGGCTCTTACTGGTCGTGATGTAGTCGGTATTGCCGAAACTGGATCTGGTAAGACTTTGGCCTATTGTTTACCAGCAATTGTTCATATCAATGCTCAACCCTTCCTTGAACCTGGTGATGGACCAATAGTATTAATTTTGGCTCCTACACGTGAATTGGCAATTCAGATCCAACAAGAGTGTACAAAATTTGGAAGATCGTCAAGAATTAAGAATACATGCGTTTATGGTGGTGTTCCAAAAGGTCCTCAGGCACGTGAATTGTCTGCTGGTGTGGAAGTTTGTATAGCAACTCCTGGTCGTCTAATAGACATGTTAGAAACTAGAAAAACTAATCTTCGTCGAGTTACATACCTTGTACTTGATGAAGCTGATCGTATGTTAGATATGGGATTTGAGCCTCAAATTCGTAAAATAGTTGATCAAATTAGACCTGATAGACAAACTCTTATGTGGAGTGCTACATGGCCTAAAGAGGTCAAACGACTTGCAGACGATTATTTAAATGATTTTATTCAGGTTAATATAGGTTCAATGGATTTATCTGCAAGTCACAACATCACACAAACTGTTGAAGTCTGTTCTGAATATGAGAAATGTGCAAAGTAAAATTTATTTTTATAGTTATATTTTTTGTTAAACCTCATGTTAAACTGCTTTATTCATTAATATATTCATTTTGCAGATTGGTAAAGCATCTTGAATTTATTATAGATCAAAAGGATAATAAAACATTAATTTTTACTGGTACTAAACGTACGGCAGATGAGATCACTAAATATTTACGTCAAGATGGTTGGCCAGCTCTTGCAATTCATGGCGACAAGGCACAGACCGAACGTGATTGGGTGTTGAGTGAATTTCGTACTGGAAGATCTCCTATAATGGTTGCTACAGATGTTGCATCTAGGGGAATTGGTATAGTGGTTTTAAAATTTTTTTAATGGTTTTTTTTGTGATCATAACGTTATTTCGTCACCCTTTCTTGTGTGTATATGTAGTTCCCTTTAAAAATGCCAGAAGTATCCATGGGCAACGAGTAAATAGGCGAGGTTTTATCGGGCCAGCTCATTTTAATAAAGAGATTCATGGATGTCATCTTTTTTTTTTTTGGTCTCAAAAAGAAACATTATGATGTTGTATTTTCTTCTTTTTAATTAATGATACTTTGTTTGCTCGCAGTTGCTCATATAAGCTGGCATTTATTTGGGGCTTGCATAGTTGTTGTTTTGTTTATTTCATTTTATTATATCTGCGTGTCTGTCTGTCTGGTAGTCTGTTTGATGGTGCATGTTTATTTCGCGTTGTTGAAATAGCGCAATGTATGCTAGATTTTTGCATGCATCACTATCATTTTGACACTGGGCTAGATAAGTACTTTTGGATACTATTGTAATCAGACGCTGTGATTTACTTTTGAGTTGCTTACAAATTTTTTTGGACTTCAGATGTTAAAGATATTAAACTCGTCATCAATTATGATTTTCCTACAAATGTTGAGGTGATAATACTTTAATCATAATGATTATAATAATTGTTATTTTATATATATTCAGATAGATATCTAGAATATATTATTTATATAATCATTATTTTTTTCATACTTGTTTTAATAGGATTATGTTCACCGAATTGGTAGAACAGGACGTGGTGGTGCAAAAGGTTTAGCTATTACATTTTTCACAATGGATAATGCCAGACAGGCCAAAGATTTGGTAAATATACTAAGAGAAGCCAATCAAGAAGTAAATACCAAGTTATTGGATTTAATTAAAATTGTACCAGCAACTAATAACAGTAAGTCAATTAACATATTAATTCATAGATGTTTATTTATTTAATTATTGTTAATAAATTTAATATTTATATTAATAGAGCATTCAAGATATGGTAATATTGTTGGGCGTGCATATGGGGCAAATAATCCTAATATTAATCATACGCGTTGGTAAAATTCTTTAATATAAAAAAAACAGTATTAAAAACTTTTTATAGAATAATATTATTGTAAAGATGGAAATCTTTTTTGATTGCATATTTGTAGAGCCTTTATTTTAAAAATTTTTATACACCTATTAGAGTATCCAAATTATATTAATGCACAATCAAAATTCGAATAAACCATTATTTATTATTACTGTTGTCGGCTTTATTGAGATAACAACATTTGTACCAGCATATGATTTACCAGTTGTAAAGAGATATATTCTTCAATAAGGGTAAAATTCTTTTACCTTCCAAATTTAAAATGATATAGAACTATCCCTATATAAAGAGTTAATATGAAACTCATTTACGTCAGATCTACTATGGAACCCAAGAATTATAGTACTATCAGAAGTATTTTGAAGAAAGAACAAGGTGAAAAAATCGCTCCTTACATTTTCAAAATAAATGACACTCATACACTCGAAACTTATCTAAGAAAAGAAAGAATTGCCTATGAAATTTACCAAGAAGAAAGAAAAATAATAAGTGTTAGAAAAAGAAGATGTGCTATTATCCAACAAAAAAACAGAAATCCTTTGAAAGAAAAATAATCTTATCATCTATTTTTCTTTTCACTACAAAGAAAATTCTCTTTTATGCAAATATCATACTGACATTTTTTGTTTGTACGGAGAGTGTTGTTATAACGGGAGTGACTTGTATTATGATATTTCCAATAATTAATTCGTTGTTATTCGTAATTAGTTTCGTCGCCCGTAATACAGTGATTAATTTTGTAATTACGTTTTTAAAGAGGAAAATGGTATTACGGTAATTAGGCAATTACCATCCATGTATAGTGTTAACAACGGTTTGCATAGAAACTTTTCACAGTAGTAATTAATTCGTCGCCCGTAATTAACTCTGTAATTATGTTTTTAAAGAGTGAATGTGGTAATTAATTACGTTAATTACGAATTACGTATTTACGGTAATTAGCCAATTACCATTTCATGTATAGTCAGAAGAAAATTCCTGATGCAATCACAACTACAACATTATCAAAAGTCAAGTAAATAGTAATAATGGTAACAATAATTAATTCAATTCAAAATTATTCACTTCCTCCTTCACTTTCTCCTTATTCATCATCAAATCGTCTAATTTAAAATTCTTCTTTTTCTCTATTGATGATAATTTTAAAACCTCAAATATTGACATATCAATAACAAGATCAAGAACACCATGACAACAATAATGACAATGATAAATAGGATTATCAAAATTTCTAAATTATAAAAATCACTGTAAAATGTGTGTTCTGGGGACAAATAAAGATTTAATGTATACTGCAATTATCATGGATTAGAATTTTACTTGATAAAATTTATATAGAAGCTAATCATTATTATTATTATGAAATTAATGTTAGTTCGTTCACTCATGTCGTAATGAATGAATGTAAAGAGGATCATAGGTGGGTGTAACTGACAAACATAAAGTAACTGCAATGACATTTTTGGAAATTGAATAAGGGGGAAAAAATACAAGGATAAATCGTGTTACCTTCAGCCAATGTCTTCTGTTGTCTCACTCATCTCTTTCGTTCCGCTTCACTTTCTCATTTTAAAGGTTTATTTAAAAAGTTTAATGTCAAAATTTTATTTTATTGAATATTGATTAACATTCGTTTTGCAATCTTTATATATAGATCTTGATTAACACTCATTTCGATCAAACCCGCCTATATAATTGTTTGAATAATTGATAATAATAAAACATTGATAAATATATTTTACAAACGGCTTCGTAGATCTCGACTACTTTAATACTTACTTCGATCAAACCCGCCTATAATAATAAACGTTCATTTTGGAAACTTGATTTGCAAATAGATCTTGACTTTAACACTTACTTCTACCAAGCCCGCCTATATAATTATTTGAATAATTGATAAAGCACTCATTAAATATATTTACAAACAGATTCATAGATCTTGACTTTTAACTTATTTCAATACAAGCTATTCAATAATTGATAAACATTCATCAGTATATATTACAAACTTGCTTTGGAAGCTTTGTATGTCATCATACATCTTGTATTTAACAGTCTTCTTTGTTTTTAGATTACACAATAAAAATTATGGAATAAATTTAATCCAATGAAATGGTTGGTATCCCATATTTTGTACAACTTAAAAAGTTGATATATAAGTCATAGAATTGGTATAATAGTAACAACCAGGGAAAAGTCATGCAATGATGAAGTACCAGATAAGGTCCCCTGTGTCTGGCTCCCTTAGGTGTAATGCCTCACTTTGGACCAGCTGTAAAGTCTCATGTGGAACTCACATGGGTGGCTCATGCTGGGTGTATTGACCCTTCTATTTTGTTAATTTTTATTATTTATTTTATTTAGTTAAAAGGAAGCATTTAAAAAATTAAAAAAGATAAATTTTGCTAATTGATTTGATTGGTTACATTTATAATATATGAAGATCCACCAATCAATAATATTATAATTAGTGGCAACAATGACAACAAATCATCATTTATTGAGGATGATAAGATCCAGTTTGTATAGGAGTGATCAAAATAAGAATTAAGGACAAGCTTTCAAAATATTCTAACAAATGTTTTATCAATTATTCAATAGTTTGTATAAGCATTAAGGACAATATCTATGAATAAAATACTCTAATGAACATTTTACCAATTATTCAATAGTTTGTACAAGCATTAAGGACAAGATCTATAGTCGTTTTGAGTTTATATAAACTCAAAACGACTTAGATTAGACTATAATAGTCTCAGGCATGTGTCATGATTCAATTTTTATGACACACTTGAATGACGTGTATTTTGCTTTTTATGACACATACTTGAGATGTTTATAGTCTACGCATTGGTGCTATATAGGTTACATTTGTATCACCAATTGAGAACTGCTGAGACATGCATTTTGCATTTTAGACCGCACTCAAGTGACGTGTATTTTGTTTTTTGGCCATTCAAATTTAGAGATCTGTTTAGCATAGTGGACTTTCGATTCGTGTAACGTGACTATTGAAAATTTTTGCCGATCACAATTCATAATAGATACAAACG
>CAJVPN010000780.1:0-21378 GCA_910592215.1 Entrophospora candida
GATGAATTACATATAAAAATATTGTTAACTCAAAATCAACTTTTTGGTGACATGCCTCGTTTCTATTGATCAGACCCAAATAATTAGCATTTTAATTTTTTGTGTATTATATGTTGATCCTGTCGATCATTATCTCGTTTCAACGGATTTAGTAATACTATAAATTATATGCACACACTTTTTACTGTTGAAATACTCGTTCTATCTTTTATATTCCAAATTTTAAAAATACCATCGTCCATGCTTACTTCCACTCACACATATGTTTCATTTAGATTTCTTTTACATGTCCTTGTAAACACCAAATACTTTTTCCACTCATGACATTCCAAACTTTACAGTACAATAATAACAACTGTCGCTAACCAAGGTGTTGCCTACGCCTGCTAAGCAAGAGATAACATTATTATGACTTCAAAGTGTGCGGAGGTAATATGGATTATCAATACAGTCAAGCGGACCTCGCCACAGCGAATTATAATTAAATTCTTGTCACAACGGATTTTGAATAAATTTTCTTATGTGTCCCGTTCATCCGTTGTGACAAGGTTTGACTGTACTGATAGATGAAGAAGATACAATAGGATGATAGTTCAAGCAAGATTAGACAAACGCTACACTTTTAATGTTGAGTCTCTCGAGTAAGTGATAATTAAAGGAACAGGCGGTTCTTTTGTAGTTAAATTAATGAATCGTGACTGGTATTAGTAAAGTTGCATGTACGCGTATCAAGTATTAACCAGGGAATTCTTCGTACAACCATCTCCCAAAAAATCGGAGCAACGAACCAAAGGAACAAATCAAAAGCAAATCGCCAAGTAAGTATTATTAGAGCATGACTGTCTTGAGAGCTATTCTAGTTCAGATATACACGCATAAAGAAAGAAAAAAGTACAATGGTTTGGAAATTTAAATAAAAGTTTTTAATTTATATTAGAATGATTATTATTCATAGATTAAAACAATAAATGATAAAAATTAATTTCTGTTTTGACTAATTATAGTAAAATATTGTCTTAATGCATCTGCTAACGTTTCTGGTAAAGAATTAATATTTTTCAAAACTACATAATAATCAAAAGGAAATTTGTCTAAATATCGTTCCATTTGTATTGTCATGTTTCCATCAACTAATTTATATTTAACTTGATTCATTGACATGATCGAATCATTTTCCAATTTATTATCAATAATAATAAAAACAACCATTATTTGTAATTCCACAGCTTTTCTAACCAGAGCTTTAATACTCTCGTGATCTTCACAGACTCCATCTGAAATTATAATCTGAAGTTGCCATAATTCTTTAATTTGTGAACCATTTCCATAATAATTATTATTTCTTGCATTTTCTAAAAGTTTTATTGTTGATTCCATTAATGATTTAATATAAGTCTTATTCTGTTCAAATGTAAATTGGTGCAAAACTTGTGCGCCTGCTTCACTATTAAATGGTTGATCAAAAGGATGAAGCAGTTGAACCTTTTCACCAAAACTAACAATCGATATATTTCCAACCTCAAGTTGAGAAAGCGCTTTTGATATAAGTGCCAAGGCCTCATATGCCAGTTGAATAGAATGAGTTTCACTCATTGACTTTGAATCATCCACTGCAATCATAACTTGATACTGTCGTTTGCTGGGTTTAGTACGTCGTAACCATATTTTATCTTTTTTGAAATCACTTGCAATATAAGGAATAATTTTTTTCATATTTAATCTCTTACCAGTCCGATAGTCTCCTTTTAATTTAGTGGCCAGAGTTGGTTCTAAAATTAATCTCAATTGTTCACAAAGTCTATTAGCGAGATTACATGTGAGATTTTCATATTTAAACCAAAGTTCTTGGGCATTAATTAAATCATTCCCAGATTTTCTCCATTCTATTAATTTATCTTCCAAACTTTGACGCAAATCATCAACTTCTTGAAGCAAAGGCTCATTATTATAATTAATAACATCTTGTTGATCATTATATTGTTTATCTTCTTGCTTTGTGTCATCATTTTTTTGCTTCAAAAAATTTGATCTTTCCTTTTCTTTTCCATGTTCTTGGTTATAATCATTATTGTCATTATTAAACATCTGTTCTTGATGAAAATTGATCTCTTCTTCTTTAGAGGAAATTTCATGATCCATTTCAATATCTTCTTCTATACCATGATTAATTTCGTGATTAGATTGATCATCAAATGCACCTAGTGATTTTATTTGTTCTTCTAAAGCATTTCCCATAGCTTGAAGATCATGAGAATTTTCATCATTTTTGAGAAACTCAAATTCCTGATGATTTTCTAAAAATGATTGTTCGGCTTGTTTTTGTTTATCATTGTTATCTGACTGAATTTCATCAGGATTTTCAAGAACATTAAGTCTTCGTTGCCACTGTTCTAGTGCATCGCCAAGAGATCTATGTGGGTTAACATCTTTGAATTTTGAATCTTGGTCCAAATTTTCACGTTTATTATCATTGATGTTTTCATGATTATTTTTTATATTTTCGTCATAGTTTAATAATTTATTACTCGAATTACCTTGATACTGATTATCATTATCATTATTATCATTATCATCATAATTATTATTATTACTGCTGTTATTACTATTGTTATTATCCATGAAATCTTCATTTGTATCTGGAGCCGAGCGATCATTTTTTTGAATGTTTGTCTCTTCTGTGTCAATGGCTTCTGATGAATTATCATTGGCATCATTTTTGGATCTTGAGTTTTGTTCCTTATTTTGGGTCTCACTCATATCATTATTTAATAAATTATTACTTGATTCATCTTTATAATGATCATTATCATTATCCGATGCCATATGATCATCTTCCTGACTATTTTTTTCTTCTGTGTCAATGACTTCTGAAGGATTATCATTGGAATCATTTTGAATCTCTAATTCATTATCTTGATTTTGATTTTGTCTAGTGTCAAATTCAGGTTCATCAATGGACATATTATCTGATAAATCTTTCTCTTCGTCTTCATAATTGTCTTCTTTTTCTTCTTTTTGATTTTCTGGGTGATCATTGTCCAAGTAGTCATCGTCACCATCATCACCATCACCACCATCATCATCACCATCAATCATCATATCATCAGGCAATTCTAAAGTTTCAGCTTCTGGAATTTTAATAGTTTGTTGATCATGTTGCCCAAATTGTTTTTCTTCATCTTCATTATATCCTTCATCTTGACCTTCATCAAATTCCTCTTGTTCATCATCAAAATCATGATCAGTTAATTTTTGTTTTTCTAATTGTTTTTGAGCTTCTTCAACCGAATCATCATGATTTTCATTTGCAACAATATCAGATTCGTCTTTTGAATTTAGACCTTCTTTTGAATCACTAGTTTCTTTGCTCTCTTTAACATTTTCAGTAGAATCATCATCCCACATTTTTTTATCGACTGCATTAGGATCCGTTTCGTCAACGTTTCCCATATTTTCATCCAAATCCGAATCTCCTTCAGATAATTCACTTTGATCATCACCATTATTGTCATTTTTTTCTTCAAGATCACCAATTGAACCTTCAAAGTCATTTTCCATTTCTATGCCCTTATCATCATATTCTTCTTGATTTTCTTGGTTTTCTTGATTTGATTCGTTTTGTGTTCCTAAAACTTGTTCTTCATCTTCAATTTCATCGCTCACGTTTTTGGCACCATCTCCTTCACCGATACCAGTACCTTGAACACCCATCTCATTTCTACATTCTTCTCCGTCATTCTCTGTTTCCATATCTGGCATGCAATAACCCTTTTGAAATATAGTGGTAAATGAATCACAAAGCACATACGTTAATTTATTTAAAGATTTATGATGGAAAATGAAATTAGATAGATAGTATAAAATTATCAAATTATATTGATGTATAAAGGGGTGTAATCGTTGTAATAGAAACAAAAGTAATTCATGAAATTCATTATTATCAAATTGTTTATCTTTCAATAATTCATAAACTGTCATTTGAATCTTGTTGAATTGAGGCAAAATTGATGATAATTGTGATTTTTTAACAAACGTTAAGTAATATTCATGTTCTTGGCGAATGTACCCATCATCATCCGCAATTGATTTTGATTTGTCATCATCCGATTCTGTTTGATCAGTTTTAGAGTTATCATTTTCCGTTGTAGATTTAATTGATCCCTTTTGACGTTCTTTAGCTTTGCGCAATTCTTGTACCGCTACTAAAATTCTATCCAACAAATTACTGATATCATTAACCAATCTACAAAGAGCTGTTGTCTTTACTTCATTGTCACATTTCCAAATACTTTGATCAGAATCGAAAACGTGGAGATTATTAATTCTCGTGAATAAATAACAATATAGCGGTTCTAAAATATGAGAAAATTCAGGAATCTGAATGTTTTTTGATTTTACAAAATTATAAAACTGTTTAATCAATTCAATATCATTTTGAATAAGATTTGAGAGGTCATTGGTAATAAAACCCATTTTTCTAATAGAATACTCTGGATACATTATTATTTGATTGTATAAATCAATGAATTCATCACGAATTAACGAAATTTTTTCAAGCCAATTCTGCATCTTTCCAATAAAAATTTCAACATTTTTTCCTTGTAAACTATTATTATTTGAGTCCAGTGATAATAATTCCTTTTGAAGATCAAAGATTAAACATGAATGAGATAATAAATAAACTATATCATCCAGAATAATTTTGAAATTTTTAATAAACTTTTCGTTCAGGTGATTTAAAGATTTTTTAGGGTGGGTTATATGCAAATTGTAATTGGAATAGATTCTACTAAATTGTAGAACAACACCAGAAAATTCAATGTAATTTTTGTCTAAATTATGTAAATATTTACGTTCCTTTACAATAAGACTCAATAGATCCTGAGAAAATCCAAGTCCTTTATGTACTTCTTGCAAAGTCAAATCTTTGGAGGGACTGCTAGTAGCTAGATTACAAAGACATGACATTTTTGCAATAATTCTGTAATAATAATCATCAGCCTTGTCACTAATTTTTATCATAGATTTTAGTATTTCCGAGTTCTGTTGAAGATTCAAATTAGTATTATTTTGACATGACATCAATTCCACATTTTTCAAAGATTGACCCAATCTTAAAGTGCCTAGTCGAAACATATATCCAACTAAATCTTTTAGTTTCTCGTTAGTTTTCTTCTTAATAAAAGGCCTCAATCCAATTCTTTTCAATTCTTTCAAAAGATCAATAAATGCCTTCTTTTTAACCATTTTTTGATTTTTAATTAAATTTTTGTTTTTTTCATTCATTACTACAGGCGTTTTTTCTTGAAGTGTCTTGATCCTATGTATAATTTCGATTGCAAAGTCTTCAATCTTTTGGTTTTTAATTGATTCCGAATTCACAAGCAATTCATTGTTACAATAAGAATGAAGTTTCTTTAACGTTTGGTCTAACTTAATAAACCGATCCGATAAGTTTGGAATTTGACTATAAATTATGGTAATTAAATTGTCGATATTTGGTGATGATGACGTTAAAGGCTGAATGGTCGATTTCAAATCAATGGAATCATTTTCAACCGTTTCACTAACTCTTGCCTCAGATTCAAAATTTTTTGCTTGATAATCAAAAATTATATCTTTAATTGATTTATCAAGTATAATTTTGTATTTTTTAATGCATTTGCTAAGTTGTCTATGCGTTTTAGCCGCACTTTGTTTAAGTGCATAAATATTTACATCCTTCCAGCTAGCAATCTTAACAAATTCTTTAAGTTCCTTTTCAATAGGCTTACATAATGTCTTTAATGTTGCGTTGCGATGTGATAAGAACTGAGAGTAATACTTGAAGACGTTTAGGATTGTATCAGCTGTGGTATTATAATAAGAAAGTCTACGAGTAATTATTTTATCTGAATTTTTTTTGATAAAATAAACTTTCAGGGAAAGATGTTGATAAAAAGAATAAAGCAGCTCTAGTCTTGCTTCAAAGTCACCAATATTTGAAGATTGTAGGAATTGATCCAATGCACTAACGATTCCTGTAATATGTTTTCCAAAATCACCATCATCATTAATTTCTCTTTCACCTTCATCACATTCTTCTTCTAGACCATCATATTTATCAGCAAACTCATCAATAGGATGGATTATGCTGTTATAAAGATGAAACCACCATTTATAAGCAGATTTTTTATAATAAGTTTCTTGAGCTGTTAATAACTTTGACCAACAAGTTAGTTCAAGTTGTCGCCAATGAATTATCAACTGCGTGATTTCTTGTTGATGAGATTTTATTGATACTTCACGACTAGCAAAAACTTCCCATTCATCTGATTTTTGAAGCAAAATTTCCAAGCCTGTGAGTAGTTTTGCTAGCGGTGAATCTAAAGAAAATCCATTTATCCTACTGCAAAGATTATCGATCTGCTGGAGAATAGCATGTTCAGGCCACATTTTAAGCAGTTTCTTAATGGCCTGTTGTAAATTAGATACAATGGGACCCAATTTTTTGGCTTCTATAACATTTTGATCATTATAGAAATCATAGTTTTTTTCCTTGAAACTAATACCACCACCACTATTATTACCATTGTCATCATCATAATCACTGTCAAAAGATTCTCCAACTCCAGTACCATGAATTAACCATTCTTTTAATATCGATGTCCCAAAAACTTGAACAGTATCAATATCATCATCTAAATCCTCAGGAAAAAGTTTACCACATGCTTTTGCGATACTTCGTGCCATAATAAAAGACTCCCAAAATATTTTCTTTGTTGATTGTCTTTGATTTTTTATTTTCAAGCAATAAGAAGTGTGACTGAAATCGTTGAAGAAGGTTTGATAAATAGTACCAACTTCAATAAGGATATCATTGTTTAAATCTTCCATGGGTAGCGTTTCATTGTTACTATTATCATTGTTATTTATATCATTGTTATTTACATCATCGTCAACATCAAAGTATTCATGAATGTAATCTGGAAACATTTGTTTTAATTCAATTTCTGATAACTGTTCGTCTGTGGCAAAAGAATTATTCTTGGTTTTGGTCTTGTAAAGATTCTCTCCTTCCTGAGCCAATTTAATTTTCTGTTCCTCGGCAGCCAAGTATATATCGGATATTTCACAAAGAACCTCTTGCAGGGTATCAAAAATCTTTAATGTTAAATAGCCATGCTTTGCCGCATGTTTATAAATACATTTTACAATTATAGTTAAATATTCCAGGTAATTATTCCATTTATCTCGTGATGATAGGTTTTGAGAAAACATTAAATTTTTGACATTTGTTAATGATTCTGGAGAAGCAAGCATCAAAACATCATCATGTTGAAATCCAGATTGTGTCATAGTGATCAGAGTTTTTAATACTTTGTAGATTAAATTATCATTTGTTGATTTCAAGACTTTGTTTGCTGAAGCCATCAATCTGAAGCCATATTTCAATTGAAATATCGCTACAAAGATTGGTTGAAGTAAGTCTTGATAAAGTGGATAATTGGTTGACATTCGTTGAATAAATTGCATGCATTTATCCTGGAATAAAACTTCACGTTGTAGAATAGAAATTTCATTTAAATTGCCTTCCAGATTTTTTAAAAGGTCCAAAACGTGAAAGGAGTCAATGACATTGTTACAAAGGTAGTGAATCTGATTGAAGAGATCGTTCAATTGTGATGTCTCGGGTCGTAAAGTTAAATTTGCAGAATTATCTTTCAAGAGCAATTTGATTCTTTCCAATTCATTTTTACAATTATCAATTATCATGTTTGAACTTTCACCGTTATACCATTTTTCAATTTCTGATCTGGCCAATATTTCAATCTCTAATTTGGCTTGTTTATGATGAAGAAAATCACAAAATATATGGGGTTCTGCGGTCGGATCAAATGCATAGTTTGGAATGTATAGTTCCATAAATCCAAGTGCCACAAATATCCATGCTTTACCAATATCCATTCGAATCAATTCAATTAAATCCACGTTATCGTATTTGTTTAAGTATTGAATTATTGATTGAATAGCTGGTATAAACCATCTCTGTAGTGTAGAGGAAAAAGATAAATCATCAATCTTTTCCAAATCGGAAATTACTATAACAAGCATTTCAATTGCTTCCGTAGCATTAATATTAGCATCAAATTTAACATCATCTTGATCCAACAGAAAAGTACGATTTGTTAATTCGATAATTTTGTCAAACTTTACAAAAATATAATTAAATTCTTCCAATGAATGTTTTTTGTCAATTGTAGAAAAAATCTGCAACGTGTAATGTAATATAGTATTTTAAAAATTGAAATAATTAAACAAACAATTTAACAAAAACTCTTGAATAATTATTTAAATGAATAAATAAAAAAGAAAGAAGCTCACTTGTTTTAAATATAGTAATAGAAGCGTAATGTCAATATCACATCGTTTCACTTTGAAAAATAATTTTTTTGAAATGATTTTTCTAAACTTTTCGATCAGATTCAGATTTTCATTGTAATTGCACACTGCCATTGATTGAATATTAAAACTATCATAGGAAGATAAATAAAAAAGATTATCGTTATGAAAAAATAATTTTGATAATAATTAAAAAACATCAATAAATAACTCACGTAAATTCAAAAAAATAATTGACAAAAACACTTTGGTATAACCTTGCAGGCCCTAAAGTATGCTTTTGAATTATTATAAAAAAATAAGTTGGTTAATATTTAAAAAACAAAATACATATAAACGTTAATATTTAAATCTAAATTTACCTTCATATATACATCATCATTGAAACCTGAATCCATCAAATATAAATCATAAGTTAATCTCCACAATCTATTATGCCATCCATACAAAACATCTTGAACAAAGTTATTTAATATGGACTTTGCCTTTTCACTTGGTACTATCAATAGAAAGATATATATATATATATATATAAGCTAAACAACATGTACATAAACTTGTATTTTATTGTTAATATATAGTAACTAACCATTAGAACCTTTTCCATAAATCCATATTATCTGTTGATGAGAAGCAAAATCTAATGGAGGCCTTGTTCCATTTTTTATAAAATAGTCACAAAATTCTCCTATCTTTATAAGAATTTCACAAAATTTATCCTGCCAAAAAAAAATAACACAATAAAATAACTTAAATGTCTGTTTATTGAATAATTAAAATAAATTGATAAATGATAAATAAAAAGGTATACCAACATTATTCAAATAAGTTTTTTCAGAAGTAGCAAATTGAAGCATTTGTAGAATTTGCATTTCTTGAATCATTGATGAATAATCAATAATACTATTCATCTGATTTGTTTTTTGGTCTTGAAATGATAAATTTACTATAGGTTGATTATCAATTTTCTGCATCATATTTGAATCTAGAATTTTATTTCTTATATGCTAAAAAATAATCATCAATATTACTATTTAGTTTCAAATAATCATCGAATTAAAATATTATAATAAATAATAAAATAATTTACCTCTGGAAGTTTTTTTATAGTGTTAAACAACTCAATTGATTCAGAACCATGATTTTCCTCAATAAAATACAATGAAGTAAATGCATCAATTAACATTTTTTTTATTTCAAGGTTAGTAGTATTATTATTATTATTAAGATTAACCTCACTGATTTCAAATTCTTTTCCAATCTTGATTAATTCTTGTTCCAACTGAAATAATTCAATTTTTGAAAATGTGATATGATGAAATCTATGCCAAATAGTACTCATAAACATCCCTGTTTTCAGAGTTTCATCTTTAATAATATGATCAAGAATATCTATTAGATGTTGTGCGCTATCAACTTTATCTCGAAAATTTTCAACAGCTTTGTATATCATTTTAATATAAATATGAAATTTCCCTAGATCAAGAACCTGTGCGCTTAAATACTCCCATAGAAAATCACGCATATCCAACAAATCATTAATTGCTGAAATTTCCAATTCACCACAATTGCCATTTTCAATCCTGGATTTTACAACATTTTTAAGCTGTTGTAAAATAGGATATATGAATGAAATAATCTTATGACAAATTTGCGTTTCTCCAATATTGCCTTGGTTATAACAATATGATTGTTCAGCTAATGACATTTTTGAAACTTTAATTTTTGATGCATTTTTATATACGATATTTTCGAGAAATTCTTCCTGATTAACACGTTTAGATAAAGACAATGATTTGATATTTGATGAATATTCTTCCCAGACATTTAAAATCATTTCAGAATTTGCGTAATTGTGAAGTGTTGTTTTCGTAAGATTACTAAATAATTTGTGTATAGTAGGATTATTTGTAATATCAAGAGACTATATATATATAAAGGAGGAAGGAATATTATGATTAATTTTTTTAATTTGGAATAATTAATATTTTAAAAAACTAATCCATTTCACTTACCAGGCAATTCATAAACGTTTGATCAACCTTTATAAGATTTGATAATTGGTTTTTAAAATCAATCAATATAGGAGTACGAGAATGATTTGCAAGGCTATGGATCATAAATTTCACATATTCTATGTGAGTAGAAATTAACTCAAAAAGATCCGTGGACTTGAACATGGATAAAATAAAATCAAGCCAACATAATCTTAATGAAACATCTTCCATGGAAAAATGTTCAACAAAATAGTCACAGGCTACTAGTAACTTTTGTGATAATCCAACAACATCAGCAGTTAAAAGTTCTTGTTTACATAGTTGATGCAATAGATAAGATCCTTGGATACAAATCATGGCCAAAGATGGTTCTTCTTTTAATAAACCACCACCGACAAATAATGGAGAATTTGATAAATAACCAGTTTCAGACAATATTGATTTTTCGTTGTTAATGTAATGTGAAATTGACAGAATCTCACTAAAGTCTTTTTCGTCAATAATGACGCCAAATTGATCAAAAGTATTTTTTAAAGCTGATGAAAAATTTTCTCCTCTTTGAAGCCTTTCCAATATGAAATTTGTTAATGCCATATAAGAACCAAGATTATTTTTCAGCAAACTAGTAGTAGCACTTGATTTTTCTTTCATACTTTGTAAATATTTATCGATAAATAAAATAAGATTGTCAGATCGAAGGCCATAACCGTTAAATAATTTTATTAGATCTTGTTTGTTTTCAATGAATTCTGATCCCAAAAGCGATATTTCAACTCCACGATTTCTCATTGCTTGAGACAACTCACCATTTCTAGGATTTACAGTCATAAAAATTCTAAAATCTTTATGTGGTTTGTAAACTTTAACCTCTCCATCTATCAATCCACGTTCATTCAAAACTATCACGCCATTTGGTTCAAGCAACGAATTTAATCTATCCAAAACTGATGGACTACAAACATTGGCATTATCAATTAAAAGCCAGTGCCCTTTCTCAAGTGCATTAATAAGTATTCCATCAATCCACTCAAAATGACCTTTCACGGTTTCGCTTTCCAATGTTTTAATTTTGTCAATCTGTGTCTGTATTGAATCCAGCATGTGTTGAAAATCAATAGGATACGTTGAAGATAAATAATGAAGGTCAGCGGTTGCCTTTCTTATAGATTCGATTAATTGATCAACTATTGTGTAATCTATATGTCTTTTGGAAAGAGCAGGACTAGAATTTTTTTGGCTTATTCCAGTATTAAATTTGTAATTACTTTCAAGCGTGAATATCATGTCATTAAGTTTCTGGATTATTTGAATCAACTTGTCATTCCCAACATTGCTGGTATTAGTTTGACATAATGTCAAAATACATTTGATAATTTCATTACATATGGAATTTAATTGTTCCATTGCTAAAAGTCGATGTCTCGCTAAATCCAATTGTTCAAATCCACCTAATAATTCCGCAGTGTCCACCGAACTATTCATTGTGAATTCTTCAAGTGTGTTACCTGTAAGATCTGCCAACAATCTAATCAGACTAGTTTTACCAGAAGACTCGGGTCCAGTCAATATCACCATCCAATTCATTTCAACACATTTCATCAATGCTTGAAAAGGCCTCATTTGAGATTGAAAAATATGCAATGGAATTTCTAGAAATTTTGTATTTGAGATAAAGCATCGACGTTTCAGGATTGAATGACCAACTTGAAAAAATTTTGAATCAATATGGTAATGTGGACGCCTTGGATGTTTGATATTTTTATCGAAGATTTCATTAAAAATCAAAATAATATGATCTCTATCCTCCTTAGTTCTCATTTTTTGAAGGTATAAAAGATCCAAGTAATCTTCTGGTTCAGAGTTATAGCCAAATCCTTGGTCCTTATTCAACAAGTCTAACCAACGAAAAACATCTCTAAGATTAAATTCCCACGGGCTTCCATTTCGACCAAATACACATTCTATCATTGAATCTTGATAGACCCTATTATTAAAATCAATAATCTTTTCCAAAGTTTTGCAGTTGATTCTTGGAAAAAGGTATTTAGAAATAAAAAGCATATCATCTTTTGTCAGGTGTTCAATGTAAACTTGAGTGAAACGATTTGTAAAAGACTTTGGGAGACCTTTTCGACCACCCCCTTGATGAAAAGGATTTTGTGCCCCAAACACACGAAATTCACGAGAGCAAGAAAATTCTTTATCCAATTCAGGTATGTAGACTGTGCCACGATGATCTAAACAGGAATTAAGACCTTCCAGCACCGATTGAGAGGCCAAATTCAACTCATCCAATAATATCCAATCTCCAGTTTTCATTGCCTGTAGAAAAGGCGCATCACGCCAAGCAAATTCGCAATTATCTCCACCTTCAACCGGAAGATCAGAGCCGAACAGATCCATTAAATCAGTTTGATCAGACAAATTAATACGGATCAATTTGTGGCCCGTTGCTGCCGCTAATGCTGAAACTAAACTAGTTTTGCCTACACCTGGACTACCCTCCAATAAAATAGGTTTTTTAGCTTGCATTGCTCTCAGAATTCTTAATGTATTATTCATGGTTGTAGAAGCTTGAAGAGTAAAAGAAATCGGTCGAGTGTCAAGAGAACCTTTAGGAATAAAAAATGGATGAATTCCAAAAACATTTTCGGTAGAACTTAATTTTTTAGCATCAATAAAATCATTGTTAAAGTAAATATTAGAAAATTCAGAATCATCAATCAGTTCGACTAATTTTTTTAGGCATTTTACGCGAAAGTCTTTTAAGTTTAGTCCAGACGAAAATGATCCAGAAGTGGAATTTGAACCAAGCCCATCTATGAAAACAAGAAATCCCCCATGGATGAAACTTCTTTCTGCCCCAATTGATTCCACGGTGCTATTCATAAACAATACCCATGTTAAAATATCTCTCAAACTTGTAGTAATTAAATTGGAGCCCAAGGAATGTTTTAACCAATCAACAAAATTCAATATACGTTGCGCGTAACCTTTTAAGCTATTGTTATGATTCAACTTTGAATCGATTATTTGAATTAAATCTTCGTTATCGATTACTGAAGGTACCCAGATTTCCGTGAACCGATTTCTTAAAGCAGGTGATAATTCTTTTTTACCATAATCACCGCCTGGATTCATAGTGGCTAAAAATTGAAAACCAGGTTTTGCTACTAACTCTTCGATTTGTTCTCCTCCTTTTTCTGGTAAAACCAAAATCCTACTTGGCTCAAGAACACTATTAAGACGTTCAATAACAGAATCATCGGCCAAAGAAATTTCATCTAACAGAAAGAATTCCCCATTTTTCATTGCTTGAATCAAAGGTCCATCATGCCATTCAAATAAAGTATTCAATTGCTTACAACGTAGCTTTAGCAAGCCAACTGAATAACACTTTTCTGTTGATGATGACAATTCCATTTGTTCATCATTATCATTATTGTTATCATTAATGCTATCATTATTATTATTATCATTATTATTATAATTCTCATCCCTGGAAACAATTTCAAAAAGTTCAATCAAATTTTTCAATTCCATTTTTTTCAAATCTATATTGTTCTCTAAAGCATATTTTAACAAATATTCCGACAAATCATTTTTAAGCTCAGCACTCAAAATTCCCTTATTTCTCAAGGGTCGTTGACCACCGAGCAAATCAGCAGTTTCAGTGCTATGATGACAATTAACAATATGAATTTGGGAACCATATATTTCCGCCAAAACTTGACATATTGTAGTCTTACCACATCCAGTTTCGCCAACTAATAAAACAGGTTCGTTAAATTTTAAACAATTAGCAACCAAAGTAAATAATCTTTTCATGGCTTTTGTCCATACCATCATATCATTGTTATTGATGCGATCACTAGTGTTTTGAATCAAATTAAATTTCTGAAACTCGTCCAATTTAGAACAATCGTACATTTGATTCTCGTCAATCTTGACTTTCATTACTGTTTCCAAAACTTGCTTAACGATTGCCTTTTCTTCAGGTATTCTTATTCTCTCGGCAAGAAGCATATAGCCTTGCTCGGCTAGTTCTTGATATCCAATTGCACATCTTTCGGCCCAACGAAATAAATCTCTCAAAGTAATATAACCGTGTTTTTGTTCAAATATCCTTGTTCCTTGTCGTCTCTCAATCAGTTGTTTGTATACCATAACTAATTTTTTGCAATAAGATGGAGCAATGCTACATCTTTCCGACAAAATAGTTTCCAACTCACCTTCTGGAATATCATCGAAATGAAGTTCCATAAACCTATTACGAAAAGCCCGGGACAAAATTTTTCTGCCACCGTAAAGTCCTGGTGGATTCTGGGTAGCAAACAACATAAAATCTTTGTGTGGCTTAACTATCTCGTTGGTTTCAGGTATTAAAAGTTCTCGGTTATCATCTAAAAGTCTATTAAGTGCCTCCATGACATCCGTTGGTGCCAAATTTAATTCGTCCAGAACAATCCAATATCCATTTTTTAAAGCTTCGACGAGAATACCTTCCTGAAATTCAAGTTTCCCTTCCGAGTTTGAAACATAAGTTCCCAAATATTCCTGAAGATCTGTATGTTCATGATTATTTATCCTAACAAATCGATGCCCAGTGCATTTAGCCAAATATTGTATCATGCTGGTTTTACCGGCAGAGGTTGGTCCTTGAAGCAAAACGGGAAATTTTTTGCTCATTAATACTCTTGCGAGATTATTTAGGCTTCTTTTTATGGAAGGTGTCAATATGTAATGAGGCATTTCTTCCGGTGGGTAATTTCCGAGCGAAAGCCAAAAACAACCAAATAGAACATAATTATTATCTGACGATGGTTGTTTGGGTATTTGTTTTATTAGTGACTTTGGATTTTGAACATCTTTCAATAAATATTTTTCAATTAAGCCTTCCAAAACCACTACACTTTCACCATTCAGTTGTGTCAAAAAGGTCATACAAAAGCCTTCATATATCGACCGTCTTAAACCATAAGTTTGAATAATCTGTGTGACATACCTTAAAGCTCTTGTCAAAGTTCTCATGCTGAAATGTGGACGCTGGTTAGCACCGTCGACAATTTTATGTTGATTTTCCAAATCTTTGACGGCAATATAAAATTCAACTATATCATTAAAAATTCGTTCATCCTTACTGGTTATATAATCGGATAAATATTGTTTTACAATAATCATCAAGTCATCAAATCTGTTGTCTATTGGGTGAACGTAAAACTCGGTGAATCTATTCCTGAGGCCTGGTGGTAGATCACGTTTACCAACATCTGTAGCAGGATTCATACAGGCGAAGACTCGAAAATTAGGATGTCTTTTTATAGGTTCGGAATCACCTTTTTCAGTTAATAGTATAGAACTGTTTGAATCTTGAAGCAGACCACTTAAACATTCTAACGTTTCTGTAGAAGCCAAATTAACCTCATCCAAAAGAATCCAATCGCCATTTTTCACAGCTTTGACCAAAGAGCCTTCAACAAAACTAAAAACAAATTTATTTCTTATTTGATTTAATTGAATTTCAAATTCTTGAAGTTGATTTTCAAAAATTTTCCAACGACCACGTAAGTCAGGAGTTAACAGTTTTCGTGATGATCGCTTTTGATTATTATCATCACCACCATCATTGTCATCACCATTGTCATCATTATTATCGTCATTATTATGATTATTATCGAATGTTTGATTGGCCATCTTGGCAGCTTGCTTTAATAAAGTTAAAAACTTTGTGTATTTCTTTGATGTAAATACTTTACGTACAGCTTCTAAAAAATTCGGATTCCTTTTAATCGAAAAGGTTTTCTCAAACAACTTGTCAAATTCATCTTTTAGTGGTATGGCAAGAATTCTCACATCGACAGGTTTGAAGCCACCAAGCAAATCACTACTGTCTGTCTGTTGAGATAAGTTAACTACAACAAGATTTTGATTAAGCATATCAGCCAAATGCTGAATAACAGTAGTTTTTCCGGTGCCAGTTTCACCAACTAGCAATACTGGTTCTTTTAAATTTACACAAACAGCTATTTGTTCCATTAATCTTAAAGAATGTCCAGTATTAGCAAAAATTTTTTTATGGTTGATAGCATATTTTAAATATTTTTCCTTTTTGCTATCCAGAGAAATTAATTTGGCTCTCCCTATTATGATATGGTCATTGGTAATATAAAGATTGGGAACATAAGAGTTCACATAATAATGTACTCTTTCTGCAGTTATACCCAACACATCGCCAAGTTTCAGTAAAGAATTTATCCAAGCATCAAAATCAGAAATCATGGCGCAAAAACAATCAGCAGCCTCGCTGAATAAATCATTTCTAATGTCATTGATGTCATAATGCGTATTTGAGATTAGTTGGTTGGTTGAAAAAATATTTTTTGATCTCAAAAGTAGCTCACTCCTACGACACCATTTCATCAGGTCACGGATAGAAATATATCGAGCAAAATTTGAAGTGAATGAGATCAATGTTGGTGGCGGTGGTGGCGGTGATTCCGCTTGTAGATCAGATGTATCCGTTTGTGATATTATTGGTGATGCCGGTGATGAGTTTTGATAATAGGTTATTAAAGAGTGAAGAATTTCGATAATATTTTGATTGTCAAGATTTTTAAAAAATTGATTCTTTATAACGTATTTGAGTTCATTTGAAGTTAAAGGATTTATGGTGATTCTTGTCCACAAGTTAGTTTCAATATTTGAATTGATAGAATTTGAAGATTTTTTCATTCCAACAGGAATCAGACTTTTAGTAGCAAATAAATGAAAATTTGGATGAGCCTTTATTTTTTCACCTCTATTGGGAATAAAAAGTTGCCTTGTTTCAAGCAAAGGTAATATAACAGAAATGACATCATTTGGAGCAAAATCAATATCTTCGATTAAAACCCAACGACCTTTAGATACAGCAGTATTTAGAACTCCAGGTTGCCAGCGGAATGAAGCAGGCGTTGAAGTAGAAACATAAGTCCCTAGCAGGACTTTTGAATCAGTTTGATCGCCTAAATGTATTTTTATAAGATCTAAATAATATATAAATACATTTTGTTAGTTTCTTTTTAGGAAGAATATATATATATATATATATAACAATAACCTTCACCATGTCCAGTTAAATATGCAAGCTCTTCGACCAAAGTAGTTTTACCAGATCCGGTTACTCCTTCAAGTAAAATTGGCGAATTCATAGAAAGTGCTAAACATATTGAATGTAGATTAAGTTTTGTTGTGTCTGTTAATATAAGACGATTATTTGACAATGACGTTGATGTTGATGGTGAAGATGATGAATTAGTTAGAGGAAGTAGAACACCACAAATATTGATGGTAGCTGGAGATAAATCAGAATTATTCAAGTAACTTAATGATATTGAAAATACATTATTATTATTATTTTCACAATCAAGTAGTAGAGAATGTTGCTTTTTAGCATTAGAAATCTCATCAAATAATCTCAACATTCTAACATCTATGATTTCACCATTTTCCAATTCCAAGTAATTGATGATGTGATGGGATTTAGAAGAACATGTCCAATATTCTAATGCAATCTCTTGTTGAGTGACACTCATATTATAAACAATACTTAAACATAAAATAGTCAGGTAACGAATAGTGTTATCAGAATGCAATAATAGTTGAAAAAGCGGAGTCCAATTCCACAGGTGAACAAAACTACTAACGGAAAACTTTAAAAGTCGATATATTGTCACTAATAATAATTGTAGATCTTTTATTGATGAAGAATTCTTTTTACATAAATTTACAATGTTAGATCAATAAAAATCAGAAAATGAAAAATCTTTTTTAATTGTAAAACTTTACCTCCTCATGTAAATAATTCAACCTTTCTAGTAAGGAAGGTGATGTAGAAAAAAAAGAAATAGCAATACTAATAATTTATATGTAGTATATAATTTTCAATATACTTTTAAATTGATCTAGTTCTTTCTATATACATATATATATATAAATACATAAATATATAAAACATGTGCACTTCTTACCTCAACAGTTGGGGAGTTATTGGTAATAATTGAGTAAAAGCAAGAGCAACCTTTTCAATTCTCAAAAAATATTCTTTATTTGAAAATAATTGGTTGCTTTTAGTGTTATTGTAATTATCAATATTTAGTTGTAATGACCAGCGTGAAACTAAATCAATTAGAATTGGTCTGAGTGATTCAGCAATTTTTAAAGTTAATTTAGGATGTAAAAGCAATTCAGATATAATATCTAATGATTTTATGAGCTCATTTGGATCCTTATTTTTAATCTCTGCCCATTTATCGGTTGCTTGTTGCAATAATTCTTGTTCTATCATTTTCTGCATTTTCTGATATAAAAAAAATTTTGACAAAATTTTCTATTGATTATCAATCACGACATTCCCATTTTTCGTGGAACAATCCAGTTTTTGCAAACAAAAAATTTTTATGCAAGAGAAAGATTCTTCTACCGCATCATTAGAGGAAAAGTTCCTTTGGGTATTCAGGTAATCTTTGTCAGCTACTTTTTCAGGCTTGTGTAAAAACATTAATTATTTCTCATCCTGACAAATTCTTCGTATATACATGCATGCTTAATATTAATACTCTTCCGGAGGGTATACCTTACTTGAACTCCAACAGAGAAGCTATCAAAATGCGAAAACTTGGCATGCTAATCACAGCTTATAGAACCTGTGCTTTCTATAAGAGATAGAACATTTGAGAGATAAAGTGATAAAAAAAAAGTGAACGTATTTTTTTATTTAGTGGAAGGCAACTTTTGACACGTAAATCGTGAATCCAAAGCATGGGTGAAATCCCAGCCCAAATGATAGTATGAACAGCTCTTGACATGTAAATTACGGATAGAGTATGAATGAAATCTCAGTTCTGCTATGCGCGATCCATTTTGTTTTTCAACCTTTATGCTTCTTAGAATGATTTGAAATGACGATATACTAGTAACGCAAATATATATATGACCTTAAAAGGTCAACCTCGAGCTCAAAGAAGTACAGTATCTACGTTTTGGTCATCAATTATTAATCAGCGAAACCAGGTATATTATTGACAAATGCCCAGGCTCTGGGTGATCCGCAATTCTTATACAATGTTTAATATTATTTGTCCGTCAAGGATGCCTCAAGTAGTATATTCATTTCTTTATTTTATCTTAATTAGAAAAGCGGCTACCAGAAGGTAGCCGGTAAAATTCCCCGAGGGAGGTAAATTGTCATTAATATACAAAGCTCAAGATACAAAAGAACAATATATTATTTAGTTGAAATTGACAAACCACCTACAAAATATTTCTTGAAGAGAAGGTTCTTTATATTATTATACTACAATCTCGCACCTATAAAAATTCACCGTTAAATGAAAATGATCCTTAGTATTAGGCTTGCTACTCTGACAGACTTCTTGGATTACATGTGGTACCAGAAGAAGCAAAACAGCTTGAGCCTTATTTTCCCTTTAAATTGGCTATTAGTATAGAATCTATAACATCATCTGTAACTGATATATCTGATGATGAAATTTTTGATATACATTTTATTTTGCATTTTTAATTGAATTTTTTCTCATTGCATTAACTAAATTTCCCACACCACTCTTAGTTTCAGAAAATGAATATATTTGTTTGAAAGCTTTTTTGCTTCATTCTTCAAAGTATTTATATTATAGTATCATCACTCACCGACGGCACTGCATCAACTTCAAGGCCTTCAATGTCAATAAAGAGCTAATATCATCAAACAAAGACAAAACCTGTAAGAAATTGAAGTCGAAAAAACTACCTGTGCCTATGATGAGTATAAACAAAACCATATATATATATATATATATATGCAGGATCAGATGGATTTTTCTTTTCATACATATAAACTATCGAGAATGCCAGCAAATGAATTGACCACAGTGGGATCCACATGTAGTGTTAATACATAGAGTCAGTCACACTATGTGGAGGTATGTTTTACTATTATAACGGCATAGCCTGTTCACTGGCCATTACCACTATAACGTTATAACACCTATGGAAATGCACACTATGTCTTGGTCCCAACCTCTGGACTTTGAGATAAATGCACACTCTCTATGCTCTGCACTGCATGGTATTTTGTCAATCCACTAATACGAAAACTCAACCCCTATTTTTCTTTAAAAAAAAATAATTGATCAGTTTAGAAGACTTTTTTTTTACTCGAGATTTATTTATTTCCTTGTACTGACATCTTTTCTTGTTTAATACAATATCATAAACATCTTAATAAACATGGTGCAAAACTTGTGTCTTTTACATGATATGTGATTGATTATACAAGGATGATACAGTATTATTATTAGCTTGTTTTTGGCATTTTTGGCATGATCAACATTTTCACCTGGTCCATCACATTGATTAATGTTTCTGATCTCAACACATTCAAGAAAGTGTCTTTTTGTTTGCTGTTTCTTCCTTATCATATGATGCTCATGGTAGTTTTTTATTCAACGAGTTGCATAGCAAGGCAAGGAAGCAAAGCAACTCTAATATTTCCTGTACAACTCAAAATTGGCTAAATAAGATGAACAATAAAGGCAAAGCACCAATGTAGATAAAGATCTTTCAGTTTAAAACCAGGGGGATGATGTTGAAATTTGTGATATAGATTGTGGTGGCAATGAAGAAACTGCTTGAACCAGTTTATTTTTATTTTTTGACATGTATGCTTATGATGACAATGGTTGTTAAAGATTAAAAATTAAAAATTACATTTGTTTTTTTGTTAAAGATCATTGTTTTGGTGTGCATATTTGGCATCCAAACTTCGAAATTCCAAAGATATGACAATTGCAAGAAGTTATATAATATCACTATCAAATATAAGTAACTAATTATCTATAACTTCATTTAATACCACAACTATAGTAACTAATAAATAAAATAAATGACAAGATTTAACTTATTCAGGTAAGTCATCTGGTATAGTTAATTCAATCTGTTGAGTATCTAAAAAAATATT
>CAJVPN010000781.1:0-21377 GCA_910592215.1 Entrophospora candida
GGGTCAAAAATCTTATTTGTTGATTTTCTCAAAACATGAATTTTTTGACATGCCTTGTTTCTATTGATCAGACCCCACATGTGTAATATTTTTTTTTTGTCTGACAAAATTGATAAAAATTAAAAATTGCATATTCATGTTGTTTTTTTATTAAATTTATTTATCAATCATTTACTATTTAAAAAATAACAAAAAAAAAATTTTTTAAAATGAAATATTATGGGCAATGCCCCAAAGAAACTTTATAGTTGATCTAATGTTATGGTCATTTAATACTGTTTGAATCTGTATTTCACAATTACGATCTTGTGGTTTCTGTGGGGGTCGTGGTGTTCCTTGCAAGACCATTTCTACATCAAGTTCAACTTTACTTAGATTGTCGGTAAAGTGTCCTGTTGGCAAAGTGTCTTGTTGGTAAAGTGTCCTGGCAGTGAAGTGTTCTGTCAGTAAAGTGTCCTGTTGGTAAAGTGTCTTGTTGGTAAAGTGTCCTGTCGGCAAAGTGTCCTGTTGGTAAAGTGTCCTGTTGGTAAAGTGTCTTGACAGTAAAATGGGTGTTGGTAAAGTGTCCTGTCAGTAAAGTGGGTGTCGGTAAAGTGTTCCAGACCCATTGTGACCAACCCCAATAATTTATGCAGTGTAACTTTCAATTGTTTTAAAATAGAAAAAAGGTGTATATGTGAAAAAAAAACTGGTGTAGCAAATATATATTTTTTTTGAATGGAAATATTCGTTATTTTTGTCTTTACTGTTGGTTAACCAAGATCATTCAGATCATTGCTAGATCAAAAGATAGATATGAACTAAAGTTTGGTGTGTTTTAATTATACACACACATATAATATAGCAAGCTTCATAGATCTTGCTTTTAACACTTCAATCAACTGCTGAATAATTGATAAAACATTCATCAAGTATAACGATTTAGAAGGACTTTTATTTACACATTAATAGATAATATTAATAATAAACACAGATTATAGTTGTAAAAACCAAGGTTTGTTTGTTCTATTAATTCCGATGTATATAAGATCTAGGTGATCGTAAAAACCAAGGTTTGTTTGTTATATTCACTCTTATTAATTCCGATGTATATAAGATCTAAGCGATCGTGTAACAATTTTATATATTAATAATAAGCACAGATTATACTTGTAAAAACCAAGGTTTGTTTATTATATTCACTCTCATTAATTCCGATGTATAAGATCTAAGCGATCGTGTAACAATTTTATATATTAATGATAAGCACAGATTATACTTGTAAAAACCAAGGTTTGTTTGGTCATATTCATTCTTATTAATTCCGATGTATATAAGTCTAGATGATAAGCACAGATTATCCTTATAAAAACCAAGATTTGTTTTTTTATATACAAGCTAGTAATAGGATACTTAATTTTTAAGCATTTCTATTATAGTGTTGCTATGATAGTTTCATTTCATCAATTAATATTATTAATAACTTATAAATAATTATCAATCAGTCTCTTATAATTAAAGTCAAATTTTTTCTAACACAACCTTTCAAGTAGTTATAAGTGACTTTGTAGGGAACAATTTGGCACAATTGTTGCCGCTGAATTTGTTTTAGTCTGCATATTAGTTGGAAGAAAATCTTAAAATAAGTGTGAAGAAAAGAAACGCTTCCGACCTAGCGTAGAATAACCAATATTTAAGCTAGCCTTTTCTTTTAACTGTTGTTAAAAGTCCCAGTCTGGCTCTAAAAAATTTATTATGGTTGGAAATCGCTTGCTATATGAAAAACGGAGAATTTTTTTTTTTGAAGTGATAATAATTTTATTCGTGTAATGTTTATATTGAATGACACTTGATCTGCGACTAATAACATGATTTATTTACACAAAGTCTACATTACTATATAGCCAATATCTTGATTAGTGTTCCATGTCGCAATCCAAAAAAGGAAACAAAATGGTCGTAAAGGTGGTTGCAACCAGCGGTTGCAATCATTTTTATATGACGCAAAGATGGTAGCAACCATCATCAAAAGTTGCAGCCGGTATCCTTAGTTACCATAAAAAATCCGCACATATAGATTTATCTTTTAGATTTGTCAATCAACCAATATCGAATACCCCAACTGATTAACATAGTAAATTTGTTAAACTTTAAGGCTTAATACAACAACATCATTTTGTAGAAAAAGGTCTTAGCTTCAAAATGACATCTTTTTTTTTTGGTCACACATTTCCATTTTTGGAGGAGTTAAAGGATTTCCAAGATTAATAAAAGTTGTAGGGACTAGGTGTCCTGCACTATAGATGATTATTTATTTATGCATTTCTAGTACACTTACATATAATTATAAAATAGTAATATTGTAACAAACTTAAATCAATTATTATTAACAAATAAATCATCAATACATTTTAAAAAAGTTGTATTTTGAATTTTGGAGAGTGGTTTTGGATGATTTTCTAGATGTATCTTGTTCTGCATTAGAAATTTCCTTTGCATTAGAATCTTCTTTCACATTAGAAATTTCTGTATATCCTTAGTTATGACTGGAAATGTTAACTTTGTGATATCTAAGTTTTGAGTTTCATTTTGTTTTTGATATGCATTTAATCCTTCTAAAGATCAATATAATGAATGTTACATTCATTATAATTGTAAATCCAATTTTTCGTAATGAATTCTTCTGTTTGTACAATCAAATCAATGCTTGTGATATCGCAGATTTTTTTTTAACATTTTGTTATGGCCTATATGAATACCAATTTTCAATTTCAATATCTTTAAGATCTTTATTTTACATGAAGAAAAAGTTTTCTTCTGCTTTTTTTTGGCTGAAAATCTAAATATTTTATTTTGCTCTGTGTACCTCCCTGTCTCGTTTGGTGGAATAATATGTATAGGATGCTGATTAGAATTTGTTTGATGATAATAGCCCCCTTGATGAGTTTTATCATGAATTATGATAACATTAAATCCTTCATCATCATGTTCTTTAAAATGATCAGTCATAAGATCTACCTCTTCATGCTGTAAGCATCTTATCCATAGAAAGACTCTTCATAATAATCCATCTGGTATTCTATTGACATGTCAGGATGCTCAAAATTCATACCCTTTCCTCTTCATAATCAGTAAGAGGATCAGTTTTAAAAAAAAAGATATTACAGCAAATTGGATAATTTTTTTTTGCATTAAATATTTTATTATTATTATTATTTAATGCTTCTTATATAGTCAAATCCACAATAGTTACGGTTCCCATCTTTAATGTAATGGGTACAAAAGAATGTTGTGGGGCCAGATCAAATACACCTAGGGCTCTATTCTATTATGAGAAGCAAATTCTCTTTCATTTATGTATCATAGCATCATATGAAAATACTTACATTAGGGTGTGCCTATCTATATAAACTAATGTTATGGTTCTTATTTTAATTTTGTTGAACAAAGGGCAAAAATTTTTTTTGAATGAGTAAAATAATGACTTGCTAAAGTTAAGTTATTACATGAAAAAGACTAAACCTTAGGGTTAAGTGGCCAGCCCTGGTTGAAACAAGAGCTCTGAATGAGCTGAGTTTGAGCCAACTTAATTAATATCTTTACATAAAATGTATAAATAGAATTTGAGCTTGAGCTGGCTTGGCTCTTTCAGAAATTTACTATTACTAATTAAAGGTAATTTATCATTTTGATAATTTTATTTAATTTATGTTTAATAAAAAAAAACACTACCAATAATGATTTCTATAATAAATGTCATATTTTATATGGTTGCTGATTTAATATTAATATAGGCATTACATTCATTCATTTTTTAATGTTGATTTTTTGAAACAAAGTAGTTGAATCAAAAATCAAATTTAAACTATAATTAATTAATCACTATTAATATATAATAATATTATATATCAACTGGATAAATAACAATGGCTTCTAAATCTTTTACTACAACAGGATCAATATATGGAATTAATAAAGCATTTAATAACTGTTCATTATATAAAAGAAAACTTTCTTTATTTCCTTTAGCCAATACTTTGAGCATTTCCATTGATCTTCTAGCCAACATAACACAATCTTCTTCATTAGCACCTGTTCTAATATTTCTAATGCTTGCCAATATCAATGTCATTTTAAGCATTCGATTTATAAACCCTGATGTGGCTATAATCCTTTTTTTCATTGTTTCATTATTCAAACTTGCAAAATTAAAAAATGACATTATTAAGGTAGCTAAGAATGGTAATTCTTGAAATGATGATGTATGAGTTATAATATTGCCATTATAATTATATCTACTATAAATATCACTTTCTACTTTTGGTAATAACCTTACAAGCTTTTCAAAAATTGATTTCAATGTATCCTCATCACATTCACTAACTTTCTGTCTATTTTCATATGAGACTGTCAACTTGGATAAAACTTCTAATGCTATCTGTGCATAATAATCATCTGAATTATTTAGAAAATCAGAAATTATCAATAGAAGATCTCTTGCTGCTAGTATTGAAGGCATTGAGACATATCCTGCAATATTTGATAAAATTATTAAAACAATTTTACGATATTCTAATATATCATAAGCTTTTTTCCTTGCATATCTTTTTTTATTATGTAAATCTGTTCTTGAAGATTTATTTAGAATCATTAAAAAAAATTTGAATTTCTTTTGATTAACATCATCATCACCACCATCACTATTATCATTATTGTCTTTGTCATCATCATCATCACCATCATCATCACCATAATTCTTATCATCATTACTATTATTACTGCCACTACTGCTAACACAATCATAATTATCAATCGATCCAAGATATAAAATTTCCATAAATGTTCCTAAAATTCTTGGATGATGTGCTAAATATTTATGATTCTCATGTATAAAAGAAAAGTTCCTAATTATATTCAATGCACACCAACACTGTTCATGTAATTGTAACCATCCTTCTGAAATAGAAAATTGTTCAAGTTCAACATCTGAAAACTCTTCACATTCTCTTTTTGATTGTTGAAATAACTCTAAATATGTCAAAAATTTATTATTTGATAATGAATTTTCCCCTTTAGATTCATTAGAATAACAATAATAATTGATTGATACACAATCCAAATATTCCATTATTATATCAATCAATACATCAACCAGTTCACCACATCTATTCAAATCTAACAATGCATTTTTATAACTTGAAATTATTGTTAATGTGTTAAGTGCATTTGTAACTTCTAATTTCATTCCTGATTTTAATGACATTGTAAGAGCATGAATATCAACTACACCTATTCAAAAAAAATATACAAACATAAACATACATAAGATAAGTTTTAAAAAAATTATTGAATTGATTGACATTACCTAAATCTTGAATCCTTGGTATGACTAAGGGCAATGGCAACCTTTCAAAAACTGTCAAATTTAAACCACCATAACTGTCCACTCTACGTGTTTTTGGTGCATAAATTAATCTTGGTGGTTTAATGGTTTTGGTGTTAATAGGGTCTGTAGTTGGCAATATATTATTGGAAACAGAAGGATTTGTTTCAGATTGTTCATTAACTTGACAATTTCTTTTGCAAGCTATTCCTTGATTAGTTGGTAAATGAAGTTTTGGTGGTGGTTGTGAAATATTCAATAAATTGGTTGGTATAATTGCGGCAGATTGTTGATTTAAATCATCATTATGTTGCTGCTGCTGTTGATTTATGTCATTCAAAGGTTGATTAGAGTTGACATTTACAAGAAAACCAGAAGAATTAATATATTGATTTGAACTTATAGAGGATCCATTATTATCTCCAATGCTACTGGATGATGCTTGGACTGAACTTTGAATATTTTTTAGAGATAAATTTTGTGCAATACTACTACTACCTCCACTGTTATTGTCATCACTATCACTAATAAGATTAACGGTATTATTTGATGGAACAGAAAGTATGCTCGAATTGGTATATTTAGAATCATCAACTTTCATTTTTGGTAGTTTTTGTTGTTGTTGTTGTGGTGGTTGTGGTTGAACTATTTGTAATGTAGAATGAACTGTTTGTGAGCCTAATTCTTGATCTTGATCTAATTTTGGCTGTAACAATTGTTGTGAATGTTGCTCATTGTTGTTTTGTTGCCTTAGTTGTTGTGAATTATCTTTTTGAAGACTGTTTGGACTAATTAGTGGATACAAGGATTTAGAAGAAGGATTTTGATTTGGATAATTTATATGTTTTTGTAATAAGGTACTCTGAGTCCAATCTGGTATATTTCCTTCTACGCTATTACTGCTAGGAGTAGTTGAGTCAGTATTATAATTAAAATCATAATCAATATCTTCATCATTAGTTAATTCTAACCAATCCATTTGATTATTAAATGGATGAATTGAGTTTTGGATAGTTTGATTAATCTGTTGAGCAGCAGGATGTGAATTATTTATTAAATTATAATGATCTGTAAATGTATTAATTTTTGTTGATAATTGTTGTAGTTGTTGTAGTTGTTGCTGTTGTTTTTGTAACTGCTCATAATGTTTATTTATATTTTGCATTGGAGAAATATAATTAGGTTGCAATAATACAGTTTTGCCATCTATACTTGAACCATCAGTACTTAAATTTGTTCGAGTTGGCAGGGTGCTTATGGTTCTTGCAGTATTTATCGATGGATTAGGGAAAATGCTACTACTACCACCATAAAGTTGATCTGGAGCTAATTGGGATTGATTTTGAATTAAATTAGGGTAGATGTTTTGTATAGATTGAGCAAGAGCAAAACGTTTTGCAGCAGGCATATCATTTCCTGTTATAGATCTTGGAGATTCAACTGGTACTGGATAAACAGACCTAGTTTCTGCAATTGACATCATAGGGTTTGAGTTGCTACTATAAGCTTGTAAATGCGCATTATTTTGATCATCTGCATTTGAATATTGTTGGGGATAAATACCAGTCTGAGGAGCTCCTATAAAATTATAAGGAACAACAAAATTTTGTTGAGGCGTTTGTTGTTGTTGTTGATATAAACTTGGATCCATCGATCAAAATTTAAAAAAATTTTTTTTTTAAATAAATAAAATAATATTTTTTAATGCGATCCCAAATTACGTACAACACTAAAATCGGCAATCTTTGAAAGCCAATAACTCCACAAAACTCTACGTAATGGAAAGGGTAAACTGATAGAATGAAGAACTTAAGCCTTTAGCTTTTAATTCTATCGGTTTACTTTTTCATTATCTTGGAGTTATTGATCCCCCAGTCAACATAGCAATCGAACAAACCTTAGCAGTCAGTGTGCAAATCCTTTCTCTTTTTTTTAATTAGTGTGTGTAACATTCGCTTGAATGCAAGAATTTCTTTTAACATTTATAACACATAAACTTCTTAATAGATTAAAAAAATGATATATATAAAAAATTTTCTCGAAGTTTCAATAAATATTTTGGCACCTTTTATTTAAAATAAAGCTGCTTTTCGAACTCACAATAATGGGTTAAAATACACACGAAAATTTACACTAAAAACGTTGATTCTTTTCAACAAGGCAGCTTTATTCTGATTACAATAGTCAATAAACCAAAGCAAACCTTGTTCTTTAGACTTCATTAGTACCATAAAGACAACTCACTTGACAGAATTTTCAAAAATAAATAAAACGTATATTTTCATTACTTTTTATTCACTTAGATCTGCTTTCATATTTAAAGTAGGTAAGATAGTTTAATGTTTATTCTTCGGAAATTTATTCTTGGATAACAGATGTAATGTAGTTTTAGCTTCTAATATAGTTACACATCTTGATCTTTTTTATTGACAAATATGTCCATATTACAATTCAAAGAAGAAAGCAAAACGATCACAAAGGTTATTGCGACCACCATCAAAAGTTGTGACTAACATCTATATTCTTGATCGGTATTATTTGGATAGTGTGTCTAAAGGTTGGTTGGTAAGCATCATCATAATTTATGTCATCGCCATATCCTGTCAATTCTATCTTCAATATATTATCATAATAAAAAAAGTTAATTCTGAAATTTCAAAAGATTTAAGAATAATTAATGATTTAACAAAAAAGTCAAAAGTTTTAATATGAATATTAATTGAATTATAAATTACAAGTATAATAATCGATTATAAATACATGACAAGTATCTATTAATGAATATCCTTCCTGTGTAATTAATATATAATAAAAATAAAAATAAAAAGTCAAACTATTCGTTATTTAAAATTACTTTAAATATAATCGTAATGTTTAAAATATTTGAATACTTCACTAGTTTTACAAGTTTACTTGCAAGACGTGAAATTTCTATTGTCACACAAAGACAAAAAAAACTTTGAGACCTTGATTCTTTTCCGCTCTTTATTAACCTTACTTGAAAATTTTTTACAAAATAAAGAACATGAAAAATAAACAACGTGAAAATTTTGATACAAAACCAGGGTATAAAATAAGGGACTGAAGACATTCGAGTTTTTATTAGTAAAATTTCAATGTCGATCAGCCAAAATTTCTGGCAAAACGACCTCCCCTTAAATTTTAGGATTTGCGCACTGACTGATAAGCGTCAAGTTGATAGAGAACATCTTAATTCATTAATCGATGAAAATAATTTTATGGAATATTCTAAATCGTTTTCTAAAATTGCAAATTGGAATATTTGACAAACCATTAAAATTATTGATAAGAATATTTTTATTCTCCTGGCAATAATGAGGAAGTAATAGAGAAAATAACATCATCATTATTAATTGGTGGTGATGATGATCTTTTGGTCTTGCAGAACTTTGGTGAGCGCCGCTACTGATGATATTGATATTGTAGATGATATCATAAGAAGACCATTTGTTGTTGGATCCAGTAAATTTTGTAACAAAATTATTTGATGACTTACAAAAAATTTTTCTTCCGTAGTAAAAACACAATATTGACATAGAACCCTAACTAGTTTTATTTAAAATTTTAACCGAGTATTAAATGAAGATCTACATAATAGGCGTTATTCTTTTTTCGTATGACGAATAAAAAAGAAAAACAAGATAAAAACCAGTTTAAAAATAATAAATAATATTATTATTTATGTTAATCAACATTATACATATATATTTGTGCACGTACATACGTAACAAACAGTGTACATAAAATCCCACGCAAGATTCTGTTTGCTATATATATATAGGTCCCTTATTGTTTATTGATTTACTCATCTACTATATATAAATAAACAAAATACATCATTATTTTAAAAAAAAAAATGCTCTTTTTATTAAAATAAAATGAGTGATAATTTTCGTAATATCTCTCCTCAGGTCTCCACAAATTAAATCTTCTTCATCACATTGTAATGATAATAACAATTATAATGCATTTGATATTAGCACTTTTGATGACAATTCTCAAATTGCCAATCTAAACGACATTGATAATAATCCTCTTGAATTTTTACACATCTCTACCTTTACTCCCGCCACAATCTCAATTTCACTTGAAACTCTTTACATTTACTTCTAGGACCACAACAATCTTTGACTTTTTTTTTACCAAATTCTCAATATACAATTTCGAATCCTCGTCATTATTATCATCGAATGTTCTTCAATCAAATAATCAAGCACAATTAATCAGAGACTTACAACAATAACAACAACAATCACATCTAATTATTTATTATTTATATTTAATAATCATTCTATGTAGAAAGATGATAGGAATATATAAACTAATTAATATTTATAAAATAAACTATCTTCGCATATATATGTTTTGAATTGGTCTTAATATGCTTTTTGTTCACCAATTCAATGATCTTATTATGCTGTTTTCATATATATATCTGTATGATGTGTAATCTAATGGTTACGTAATTGAATAACAATATGCATAAATTAATCGAAACTATAGTTTCACGCTGTGCAAAGGTCAAAAGATTTCACCATAAGTCAAACTGGTTTTGACTTTTGCCTCTTCAAAATAGTTTTGGCTAGCATAAATACACTTCTTTATAAATTAGGTCTATTTACATATATGCAATCTTTGGGAAATAAAAAATATTACGTTGATTGTTTAACTATGGGTTCCAATTTGAGAGAGAAAATTATACGTAATTGGCGAAATATGAATTGTTTCCTCGTCCTATAAAGAGAAAGTAGAAATAAATAAATTCAGGACAATATCTATACTGCAAGTATATATCTTCTTTTGCAAGCTTTTCCACTTGAGTCCAACCTCAAGTTTCCGATGGGATATTTTCTCAAATTCATTCGATATGTCATTATTAGAGATCCAATATTTTTTCTATAGCAGCAAGGTCGCTTTGTTTTTTACAAACAACAAAAGGCATATTAAGGTCAATTCAAAACACTCCGAAGTTTGATAAACTATAATTTATTTTTATGTCAATAGATACTATTATTAACACGATTATTATTAAATATAATAAATATAAATGATTAGAGGTTAAAAATAAATACAAGGTGATTCATTGATTATTAAAAATATTTGAAAGATTTCTGTTAAGAGAATTTATTTTTTGAATTTCATCATTGAGTTGCCCATCTAAAATACCACAATCGTTCAAAATCTTTGAAAGACTTTTATTAATAACATTTAAACTTAAAACCGCATCGTCAATATGTCCGTTATTATGACCATTGTTGTTGTAATAATTGTAAGAAAGTCTTGAGATATTTTGAATTCCATTATCAAGATGCCCACTTAAAATACGATGACCATTCAAAATTTCCGAAAGATTTTTATTGATCTTGTTTAAATTTTGAACTGTTCCAATAAGGCGCCCAAATAATTCAATATTATGATTGTTGTTGCTGTTGTAATAATTATAAGGAAGTCTTGGGATATTTCGAACCTCGTCATCAAGACACCCAGCTAAAACATGGTGATCATTTAAAATCTCTGAAAGACTTTTACTTTTATTAATAACAACATTCAAATTTAGAACCATGTTATCAATATTTCCACCTGGTTCGTTATTACGATTGTTGTTGTTGTAGTGATTGTAAGGAAAGCTAGAATTAAATTGTGCTTGGTTGTTTAGTTGAATAATAAGTTCATTTCCATTAAGAGCATTTATATTTTGAATTTCATTATTGAGATGTCCAGTCAAAACATCATAATAATTAAAAATCTTTGAAAGATTTTTAATGATATCATTTAAATTTAAAACCACGAAATCAAGATGTCCACCTAATGCATTGTTGTTGTTGTTGTTGTAACTATAAGGAAGACTTGGATTAAATTGTGTTTGGTTATATGGTTGAGGAGTATCAAGTCCATTTTGATGATGGCTTTCTTGAGGATTCAAAATTGTAAGTTGAGAAAAAGGTCGAGGCTGTTGTAGAACCAGAGATTGGTTTGTTCCAAAAAGTAAAGGTTGAGGTCTTGTTTCAAGTGAAAATTGAGATTGTGGTGGTGATAAAAGTGTTAAAAATCCAAGCGGACTATTGTTTAAATTGGCAGTTTGAGATCTTCTGCCAAAAGTACTAATATTAAACGCGTTATTATTATTAGAATAGGCAAAAGTTGAAGAATTATTTTGTGTATGTTCAGGGGGGAAAAGGTTAAAACTATTATCACTCATTTTGTTTGAGGAAAAAAAAATACTGATCAAAGTTCGATTAATTTCGTAATAAAAATTTTAAAAAAAAATAAATAAATTTTTTAAAAAAGTGTAGCTTATATGGTTAATTTTTTTTTGACTAACATCACCATCTCTAGTAAAATAATAAAAAATTTCTAAAAGCCCGAAAGATTAGCACCCCTACTTTATAAAACAATTGAAACGAGAATGTTATGTTATCTTTGCGGTTAGGGACGTTATGGTGCTGTCCCGATAATTGCCGATGAATTACTATTTATTATTATTTATTATTTTCCTTTTAAATATATTGTGGGAAAATACCAGTATTGTGTCTGTTTTGTACCCCATCATGGGAAATCTACTCTTCAAGTTTGATCACATGATACCCAATTTTAGGTCAAACTGAGAATTTTATTTTATTTAATTATTATGAATTAATTTTATTTTATTATGAATTAATTTAATTTTTATAATAAATAATTGTAATAATAATATAAATAATTATAATAGCAATTATTCATGATTCTAAAATAAATTCGAAATATGAATGTTCTTGATAATTTTAACTAACCTATATTTGCATCTATATTTATTCATCATCCTGCGCAGAAATATAACGGAAATATGTTTTAGCTGTAATATATTATCAAATACTCGATTGATAAGACCAACTTACCAACTATATCTATACTATCTATAAAAAAATTATTCAAACATAATGTGTAAATTGTTAACCATAAGCGATAATAATTTCTTCCCCTGTGAATGTATCAGGTATATCGGTTATATTCAACTTGCCAGCCTTTTACCATAAAAGGTTACAGAAACCTATTTGAATATGCTTTTTATTCTCTACAAAAAAACATAATAAATATTGGAATCTCTAATAATTACTTATCGAAGAAATTGAGTAAAGTAACATTGGAAGTTAGACGTTAATCTCGAACGGCAGATTGTATTATATTAAAATGAATGGATCAGCAAATGATTTTTTCTAATTTCTAAATTGGTAATCCATGAAAGACTGAAAAAAATTTCCGATATTGATTCGTTACACGAAACAATAATAAACCAAATTGGAAATTAAATATGGATCCCGTAATTAGCCACAATTCAACCGCAACCACAGCCGCAATTATTGAGAAGCCGCCTTTAATCCAATATATTGTCTTTAATAATAATAATAATAGTAGTAGTAGATAGATAAACTGAAATTTAAATTTACACGTTATCCAATCAGAATTTTGTATCTAAACCTCACACAAAAATTAATATAAAACTGCATATTTGTTTATTTCATAGGTATATTAATTGGCTATTTTTCAACATCATCATCATCCTCATAAATTAATTACCAAAATATCAGACTGCTACATCAACAACAAAATATTCAAATAGTGTTGGCTTCCAAATTTGGAGAGTTTCGCAATTGTGAGAAAGTCAAAGGCCTAGCCATAAGTCGAAACTAATTATGACTTTGACTTTTGATTTAGTTTTGACATATAACTTTTGATTTTAGTTTTGACTTTCGCCTCTTCAAAACAGCTTTGGCGACCAACACTAAAAGCATCTAACTGCCAGCTACCCTCGTTTATGAAAGTATCCATCCATTCATTCATACACTTTACTCTTTCTGATGTAATAGTTAAAAAAAGATTTTAAAAAAATTCTTTTTTAAATCAATAAATTTCATCAATGTTGTTTTTGGAAATCATAATTTCAAAATCTTTAGCATGATAAAGGATATCAACTGTATTTTTCATCGGCTCCCATTCTTCCATTGTAAATTGAGCTTTGGAAAGGATGAGAGATATTATTGATGATGCAAGAGGATCGGTGGAATCAAGTTCATTGAACCAAAGTTTTTTATTATTGGTTTGATTCTAATTTGAAATGGTTCAGATAAACAGTTTCTGGATATTTCCTTCCCCTTTTAACACATAATTAGTAATATTCACAAGTATACAAACACGTAAATAACTTAAACTATTAAAATAAAGAATAATTGAATAGAAAAAATTTGTCCAAAACTAATTATAAATCATCTTATTGCTGGTAAAACCCAGACATGGTTAATAAATATCTGCCTTGAATTTATTTCATTAGCTTTGATTATTTTTAAAAAGCCTAATTTTTGTACCTTGAAATAACGAATAAAATATTAGATGCTCTAGTTAATTATTATTTGAAATCTGATTTTGATTCTGTTGTACGTGAAACTTAAATACACGAAACGACTCATATTTATTTGTATGAAATAATTCTTTAATATCAATAATGTAAAAAATTTATATAATGCATTTTACATACGTGAAAAAACCTATAAATTTTATAAATGATGGGATTGTACTAAAAATGTACTTATTGTACTTGATGCAAGGAGTCAACCTAAGAAAGAAACGTGCTGGTCTTTTGAGACCGAGACTAACACAACCTTATTATTGTTAATATTATTGTTATTATAGACAGTTCAAAGAGGGTAGATTTTTTCATTTATATTCTTTATTTTTTTTAAAAAAAAGAATAAAATATAACAAATAAATGTGTATATACATATATGAAAAAATAGATATAAATAAGAAAAATTTTATTTATTTAATATCAACATTATAATTAGCTCACGGGTGTTGAAAGTCGGAGTTATTGTGGTAGATGTGGATTAATAACAGTACCTAATGTTTGCATAAGTTCCGCGACATACTCATCCCCCCAATTTGATCGTTGCTGATCATTGGTTTGATGATTATAAGTTGAGGTTGGTAAAGCATAGCCATTCGCCAGTTGTTGCAAACAATTACCTCCTACAAAATTTTAAAGAAAGTTAGTTACATATATAATATTGTATTTAGTATTGTTATCAATTTACCTTGCAAGTCATCACCATTACCATCATTAAAAGCAGATGCTTAAAAAAAAATTTTTTTTTTGTTAATAAGAACGAACGAATAAATTAATTAATTTACATTACTTATAAATACCATTAATATTGCAATTGAAACAAGTGTCAAATTTACGGAAATATGTTACCATTAGTAATATTTTCTACTATTTTTATTTCTATTTTTATTTTCATCATTGTTATTACCTTGTGTTTTTGGACTCAAAATACTAGCCACTATTTCATTGTTTCCATGGCGACATTGTTTAATAACCTTGACAGTATTATCAGCAGAATTGATATCACGGTTTTCTGTTTTGTTTTCCTATTTATTAAGAAAAATAAATAATTATTTGAACAAAGAAAGAATATTGAAAAATATGATTTTTTTTACCTTAGGTTTATTTCCGATACCAGGTTTGCGACCTCTTTTTCCCGGATTTTTATCAAAAATACATAACTCTTCCGCTCTAATACACCTTTGGCAAGAAGTAGAATCCTTGTTCTCTTTTTTACATCTTATATATGCTTTACGACACGAGTGGCATGCATTAGAAGTGTGCTTTCGTTTGATTGTTGCTTTTTTGGTTTCTGCTGTTTTTTGTTGTTGGTGTCGAGTCAGATCAGGTTGCTTATTTTTTTTCGGTTGTATGTTTGTTGGGATACTACATGCATCCGGTTTCGATACACTATATTCGGACTGTGGCGTCGTATGACCCTGTTGTTCGTTAGAAAGATATGTCTCTGTACTTGGGTAATTTATGAATTGAAAACTTAGTGCAGGTTGTTGTAATTGATTATTATCGAATAATTTTGAATCCATATCAGTATGTGGATCCGTATAAGTTGGTGGATATGGTATATAAGATAATGGTGAATATGATATTTGATTCTGATAAGCCGATTGATCCGTATAAGATTGTGGATATGGTATTTGATTGTTATCCAATCGTTGTAGATCTATATTATTACCGAAACATTGTGATGGATCTATATAATAGTGTTCAACCAATTGATTGTGAGTTTGTTGCTCGTTTAATTGAAACTGATGCATTTTTTTTGGTTGAAATTAATTCGATTTAAAACTACAAATTAACGACGAAAGAAAAAATAAAATTAATAAGTAAAATTTTAACAAAAATTTTTGCCGGTTTTATATCAAAAGAATTACACAAGTTCTTCTGTTACAGAAAACCTTGGCATAAATTTAAACAAATATTTATAGAAATTATTATTATTATTGTTTATGTAGTACCCAATTTGGGTCAATAGGAAAACTCGATTTGTCTGTCCTATTTGATAAAACGAATTTGCTCAAACAAGAAATTGTATTACAAATAGAAATCTGCCTGGAAAAAAATGACAAATCTCCAGGATTCCATTATTTTAAGTTAAAATGAAATGCGAGCTGGGGAATCAATTTAAGAATATTCTATTATAAATTAAAATTTTTGTTTTGAATTAAATGAAAGTAAAATCTAAATAATTTGGTAAAGGAAAAGTGTTGTTTATTGCCAATAATAATCAGAGAGGTATTTCTTTTTCGATGATTACTTTTTTTTTTTGTTTTTACAATAGTCCAAATATCTTGAAATTATGGAGGTGCTTATGATGTTATGTCTAGCAAGTATCTTTGCAGAGACATAAGTAAAGTTTTTCTAAAAAATATATATTTTATGGTAAATAAAACCAGTTAGATTAACCAATGCATTTTAATAAAAATGATAATCACTTAAAACATGCGTGGATTAAACATGTTAATCAAAAAAATTTATTGTTATTATTGCTGTTGTTATTATTATTAATTAGTTTGCAGCAGTTCAAAGAGGGTAAATACTGCATATAATATAATATACACACATCAATATTTTGTACATATGTTTCTATTTTCATTTCTCTTTCTTTTTACACATTAGACGAAAAAGAATTATTAATGAAGTAGTTTTAAACAGATAACAGATAACATGCCACTAATCTTCATTTACAATTTTCGTTGCTATGATTATATACACGATCCATTTAAAAATATTTTATTTATAAAGTTTAAAAAAGAATGAAAAATTTTTTTAATGTTAAAAAATAAAATCAAAAAAACGAAATTTGATAAAAAGAATATAATATGCACTCCCTGGACAAAAGTTTCGGTCACCGCAAAACAATTAATTACGCAAAAACGTATATAATAAAACAAAATAAATTTCATCGAATTGTGACTAAAGTTCTCAAGAATATGTATGCAAAATTTCAAGTTTGGGAGAATAATAGTAATAGTTAAAAAAAATCAAAATTTTGATTTTATTTGCCACTTCTCAAAAAAAACGCACATAATAATAATAACCACGCCCGAAATTTTACTTATTTGTATGCAAGTCAACACTTTATTGGCCGCCCATTATTGGATATGACAGCTTCTATTCTTCTCGGCATACTTTCTATCAAATTCATATAAATATTTCTAGGAATTTGATTCCATTCTTCATGTAAAACGGTCTCAAGTTCAACATTATTTTTAAATTTATTTGGACGTTTCCGAATACGAATTTCTAATTGATTCCACAGATGCTCTATTGGATTCAAATCAGAAGATTGACTTGGCCAATTTTTCAAAAATTTTACTTGACGATTTTTGCTTTGACATTTTTTAATTTTATCAAAAATTTCAACAAAAAAAACTTGTATAAAAAACATATGACGTAATTTTCAGAACCTAATCTTTCATATGTTACAATTTCAGGTGTGGTTATTATGTAAGTTTCTGAGAAACTGTTTTTTTTTGGCAAACTACGATTTTTCAGAAGATTTTTGGTCGAACTTTTTATTTTTTTTATTTACTGTTATGAAATTTTACATACATATTCTTGAGAACTTTAGTCACAATTTGATGAAATTTATTTGTGTTTTGTTATGTACGTTTTTGCGTAATTAATTGTTTTGTGGTGACCGAAACTTTTGTCCAGGGAGTGCATATTATATTTCTTTGAAGATGAAATCTTGATGATAGAATATATATATTTTAAAAGGGAAAAAAATAAAAAATCTATGAATGTATAATTATACACATTTGTGTGTACGTACGTATATGAATAAATAGATATAAGATAAAAAAATTTTATCGATTAGTATCACCAAATAATTGCATAAATACCATACCCATAGCATACTCATACTCGTCAGGACTTGATTGTTGCTGAGCATTGGTTTGATAATTATAGGTTGAGATTGCTAAAATATTCGACATATTATTATTACCTTGAAACAGTTGCTGTTGTTCCAGATGTTGCCAAATATCACCTAAAAATTTTTTAAGAAAATTACACATATGATATTGTATAGATGATGTATGTGTTTAATATTTCTATCAATTTACCCTGCGGATTAGCATTATAATAATCATCATAACTGAGAACAAGAGGTGCTTTAAAAAATTTTGTTTGTTAGTAAGAACAAGCGAATAAATATATAAATTACACCATTACCATTATAATATTGATTATCAACGATAACCGGGTTTGCGGGAATATCTGCATGTATATTATCATTAGTAACATTTGCTATTTTTTTTTTTTATTATTGCTATTATTATTACTAATACCTGGTGATTGACTTATGCTTGCTTGAACTCAAAATACTAAAAGTAAATTATGACAATCAGCTATTACTTTATTGTTAATATGGCAACATGGTTTAGTATCATCGACAATGTTATCAGCAGCGTTGATATCACGATTTTCTGTTTTGTTTTCCTATTAATTAATGAAAATAAATAATTATTTGAACAAAGAAAGAATATTGAAAAAATTTGATTTTTTTAAGTTTGCGGTCTTCATTTACATTTTTTCTATCAAACATGACGGTCCAATTGTAATTAGTATGCTCCGTCCGTATCTTCTTGTTTGTTTTGTTAATTAAATAATTCGAAGTTTTAATTGAAAATTTGGTTTTATTTTTACTTTAGGGTTTTTAATTAATTATTGAAAAGATGAATCAAATAAATGAAAGCGAGAATTTATTAATTCGCAGATCGTAGGTATTTAGGTGACTCATTTTATCAAATTGAGTTTCCAAAAAAAGATTTTTTGCCTTTTTTTTAGTAGCCTCAAAGTTGCACAGTTTACTATGTTGACCCGGATTGGTATGTTGAATATGTCGGCAAATCTCCATAGAAGTAGGTTTTCCATTTATTCTAATCAATCAAATAATTTAATTTCTCCAAAGAAAGGTTTTTTGATTCTATGATTTGATTTCTATTTTACACAATCTCATTGTATTTGTCAAGCATCTGTAATGAAATTCTAGAAAGCCACAAAATATTATTATTAATAAATATTTAAGTATTGATTATTATCGGGAATCATTATGTGATTCATTTAATTCATTTTGGATATAATATAGTATGATTGTTAAAATCTCTTTTTTATAGAAATGATTTTATTAATTAATAAAAATCTTTTTTTATATTCGGTTATTTTAAAAAATGGATCCGCTCCCGATCATCAGCGTCAGCAATAGCAGCAAATTAACTACTAGCTCAATATCTACAGCTATTGAATAATAATCAAATATCATATTCACAACAATTTGAACAAAGTTCACAATTACCAAATTACCAATGTCAGATACATACATATCCAACATATTCACAACCGCAAAAGATAAGCAAGCTGATCCGATTAAACGTCGCCAACGAAAGATAGTGTGAACAATTGTTTTTATCTCATGTAATTTGTCTCGTAAAGCACATCTAAGGCATGAAATCAAAGAGGACTCTGATTTTTGCAATAGGTATATTGGAACGAACGAAATATAAAAAGGAGGTTGTAAACATGGTAGCAACTACAAACCAAAGATAAAAAAAATATTTTTATATTTATTTGTTTCAAATAATTATTTATTTCTTTAATTAATAGGAAAATGAAACAGAAAACGGTGGTATTAGCAAATGGTCATGATTTATGTAAAGGTATTTCTAGTCCATTGAATTCAGAAATTGAAGGTTTTCAATGAAATACAATCACAAAATAAAAATAAAAGTAGCATTTCCGTAAATCCAAGTAATGTCAACAGTTGTCATAACAATAATAAATAATATTTGTAATTAATTAATTAATTAATCCTCCTGTTCTTGATAATGCTGACCTGCAAGGTAATTGATAGAACTATTAAACTCATACATATTTGCAAGATTGTATATGTAATCCCTTTGTAGTAGTTAATTATTGACAACAACTGATTCAAGGTAATCCTATTATTATATACCTATAAGGATATGATGCAATCACCAGGTCAATAGCGACTTTCAACACCTAATTAAATAGGAAAAATTTATTCTTATATATATATTTGTTTATACACATGCCTAATTGTAACTTTATAGAGAAAGGTCTTAGCTTTAAAATTACAATCTATTTTTTGGTATTACAATTCCATTTTCGAAGTGCTAAAGACCAATAAAAGTTACACTATATGATATATTAAACTACTATCTAATGAATGAATAATAATTAAAAATATTAAACTCGTTCATGTGTTCACTATAGGCAAATAACATACCATACACTATTATAACCAACTCTACAATCATTACTCATACCTTCTTTTGGTCCAGTGATCCTTTGCATTATTTAGAACTATAAAATATTGTAAGATTATAAGATTAACTATTTTTTTAATTGTTACTCAAACTTAATGGTGGTTTTTTGAATGATTCTAAGTCAAAGTCATACGAAATATATATACTACAAGCTCCTGTGATTACCTTCAAAATTTTAGAATCACAAACACATATAATATGTAGGATTATTTAAAATCCACCATTCATCAAATGTTAATATCAAGCTTGGAAACTGGGCTTGTTCGGTGAAAATCATCTAATTCGAGATCATGGGCACCATGTAAATGCAAATGTATGTAGTTTAGTCTTAGTTGGCAAGCTGCACAAAAAAAGTTCAGAAGTCAAATCGATATAAGCACTCACACAAACTCATGACCCATATAACTTCTATTTCCATATTTTTTTCTAACCAATTCATTCAATGCACTAGCTTGAAAGTCTGCAAGCTTGAGGAGATCTTGGTTAATCATGAGTTCTCAAATTTTGGGTTCTCATCTTTCGAGTTTATCAAAAGTTTAAAATCTGCTTTTTTACCTCTAGCGTTTTGTTGGTTATCACAATGACTTTTTTTTTTTTTTTTAAAGATAAACTTTCACTGTTTGCCCTATAAAATCAAGCATCATGAAGTTGCACTCACAAAAAAAATTCTTACCGAACAAACTTGAACAATGAATGGCTAAAATCTCTTCAAGTAGGTCATGTAGTGTATGATAAATGAAAGTATCTATTGTTAGTATTTGCAACTTTTGATATAGACAGTAGAAGAAAGCTGTATTTTCAGGATCACATTAGTTATAGATTCGTTAATAGTGTCTTAGAACATTGGTAATTGTAAATAAAGTGAGTGGTTATTTAATAAATTATCATTATTATGATTACAAATCAAACTAAATCAAATCATTCATTGTTATGTAGATTTGAATTTTATTATAAAAAAAATTCAAAATTAGATTGGACTTTACGCATTTGTAAAAGAACAATTTTTCTACTTATCTAAGAAAATGATGTTAATTTAAATCCAAGAAAAAATTTTCTATATAAATTCATTCCAAATTTAGATAATAAAAAGCTTGCATTAGTGTTAGAGTTCATGTATTCAGGCAAGAGATATCTCAAGCGTAATTAAGCTTTTTTTTATTAGCACTCAAAATATAAATTAACAAGTTAACTGAATGTTATCAAAATAAATAATCATAAAGTAGCCCTATTGCATAGATAAGGAGTAAAGGTAGAGATGTGCCATTCATAGTAACCCTGATTTTTTTTCACGCACTGTGCGCACAGTGCGCACACAGTGCGCGCATAG
>CAJVPN010000782.1:0-21368 GCA_910592215.1 Entrophospora candida
ACAAAAAAGTTTAAAATATCAGTGCATGTTACGCAAACATTATCATAGCTCAGTTTCACAATATAGACGTTATTGTACATATTTTGTGATAATGTTACCAGAATCAAACGATGATGAAGATATTTTGGCCGAATCCTTTAATTTCGAACCAAATTAAATTTTATTTCTATTTTTATTTTTATTATTATTATTTTATTTAATCTATTTTTATTTTCATAATTTTTATTTTTATTATGGTTGGCTCGGTCTAAAGACTCCTATTGCTGCGCCACTTTTCTCATTACCAAAAAATAACGATTTCGTGGTTCGTAATAAATTTTTTTAAAAAAAAGGTTTCACATGATTTTGATTAAAAAATTATTTTCCTTACTGCCAAATTTTTAGATATGATGGTCGATATTAGTCTAAATTTAGCAATCATCCTAGCGCTAAATTTCTCATGAACATAGTAAAGTACATCTTTTAAAAAAGAATAGAACTCTACAACAAAGAACTTTTTTGAGAAAATCTCTTTATTACATTAAAACTAAATACATATTCTATCAATTAATAGAGCTATTTTTTTAAAAGATCGGACAGAAAATGACTTCTATATTTTTAAAATTTGCCCAAAATTTAGGAAGTCTTTAAACCGAGCTAACTATAATTATATTTTTATTCTCTATTTATTATTAATAACGTGTATAATTATTTATTATCCTTTGAATTCGTGTTACGTTTCGCGTATTTAATTAATCCGTAGCACATTTATATTTATTTAACTTTATTTAGTAAAGATTAATGATGATTCTGCCCGTTCTGGGCGAAATCTCCCAAGTACAAAGTGGGCAAAAGCACCCAATCTGGACGGAATCGCCTAACTCGGGCTAATATGTAATGAATATGTATATAAAGAACTCAATTTCGACCTAATGTAAAAGTAACATGGTAATAAGTTAATTAGTTTTGACTAAATAAAACTAAATTAATAAAATAGAAATATTTTATTTAAACTTTTTATCTTTAACCAAAATTATTTGCTAATCCAAAATCAATTCGTTGATCCCCTATTCATTCTGATCCACACAAAAATAAAAATAATTGTTATTACCAATTAAAAATATGCTCTCCCAAATTTAATCGGTGACAACTTGGTGTGAGTTGTGTGGAAATTTACACCAAAGAAGATATAAAAATCGGAAATCTTAATTGAATCTACAGGTTCCTTCAAATTCTTTTTACATTTTATTATTCTTTTATTAATTTTATTTTTATTTTTATTATTTTATTACCTTGCGAGATAGCTTTTATTTTTTTCCATTCTATTACCTTTTGAGATCCTTACAAGGATTGATTGAATGGATATCCCTATAAAACATAACATACAGTAAAACAGTACATGAACCGTGTTGTTTTACGGAATAGGTAAGGAAAAAATGTATGGAATCTTCCTGTTAAATGCGCCAAAATGTACGGGATTTGTGTGGGATAGATACGGAATAGGTGCAAAGTAGGTGCGGAATACGTACAAAACACACATGGAATACACACGGTTTTTACAGAAAACATACAGAACCGTTTTTCCCGTATGAATTACGTGATGTGCTAATGTGAATTTTGTGCAGAAAACGTACGGGAAAAACAAATTCCATAAGTTTTCTGTAAAAACCGTATGTATTCCGTGCGTGTTTCGTACGTATTCCACACCTGCTTCGCACCTACTCCGTATCTATCCCGCACAAATTCCGTACATTTCGGCGCATTTAACAGGAAGATTCCGTACATTTTTTCCGTACCTATTCCGTAAAACAATACGGTTCATGTACTGTTTTACTGTACAAATTCCGTACAGTTTCCATATATTTTCCATACCAAATTTTTTATAGGGATATAGATCAAGACACAATACAACTTATACAAGAGAACACAGAGATCCATAATCAAGCCCATCAACGGTACCCAACCATAAGGAATATATCACAAGTACATAGTGACACATCTTGTGCAACTTGTCATCCTATTAATCGAAACTTTTCTGCTCAATTTTAATTCTTTGGGATTGGATAAGAGAAACACACCAAGCAACAGACTGCACCTCATAGACTATTAATACCTTTGAGCAACTATTAGTAGAGGAAGACTTTGGACGGTTGCAACAACTTGCTTTAACACTATTAGTTAGTATAAGCTACCCTATAAAAAATAACATACGGAAAAACAGTAGATGAACCGTATTGTTTTACAGAGTAGGTATGGAAAAATATATGGAATCTTCCTGTTAAATGTGCCAAAATGTACAGAATTTGTGTGGGATAGATACGAATTAGGTGAGTGCATACGAAACACGCATGAAATACACACGGTTTTTATGGAAATCATACAGAATTCGTTTTTAATAACGGAAAAACACTGAGCGTAAACACGACGGAATAAATTTTTTACAGGGAGTAGCAGGTCAGTAGTTTTATTTTTTGCTTAATTGTACACAATTATACTTTAATAAAAATAAACTTCAACTTGGGGGGAGTAAAATTGTGCAACTTTAAACCACTAAGGCTTTTTTTTTTATTTTGATAAAATAAAATTTAAAAAGCTTTCTATTTCATTGTTGCCTAGGTTCTGAAGAATGCAAAAATAGAGTTTTATTAATAAAAAAAAAGCCTTAGTGGTTTGAAGTTGCACGATTTTTTTTATGACCTGTACCATAACGCATTTACTTTAATCTTGTATTGGAAAATCTGTCAAGTGAAAAGATTGATAATAAAAGTAAACACAGGCATAAAATATAATCAATAGATCAATTTTAATTTCTCGTTGAAATATCAAATTATGTAAAATATGCCTTGCTCATGAAAAAAAAAAGTCTTTTGCACAATAAGATGAGAAATTAAATATAGACAGATGGTTAACGCGAATAATTTGATTTTAATAGAACATATTGTTTAAAAAGGAGAATTTATTTTTTTCCAGAAATCTTTATTATCTGTTGTTATAGGAAAATTTAGTGGAAAGACTTACTATTATTACTGTATTTCTGAAGCTGTTTTTATTTTTTAAACATTTTTTTTATGCCACCAAGATTTACATTGTCGTCATGATTTCTCACGAGGTACAGGCGTAAAGAACGTGAGAATTACAACTAGGAAGTGGCTGAAAGAAAATAGATGATCTACAACACCCGAAAGATATTTTTAAAATTATGTGACGAAAATATCAAGGAAATCTTTAGAGGTGATTGACTTACAAATATCTTATGCCTTAATCCATGGAATAACGATAGTTTGTTTATTTTCGTCAGCTGATAATATTTCCTAAATGTTGAATTTTTAAAATGTCTTTATTTTTGTTTGTATTTCTTTGGTCAAGTTTATTTATTTTTTAAGGATATCGCTATTTATCTAGAAATAAAGAAAGACATGTTACCTAAGATTACAAAATATAATAAAAAATCAAAATTATAGTTCATATAAAGAACTCTAGTTGCGGTTGTGGCCAAAGTCTACTAGCCATGGCCAAAGTCTAGTCACAGCTTAGATGTAATTAATTCTAGTTTCATGTATATACAATAATTATTTATATCAATTAATTAACGCACAGAGCAACACTCCTCTCAATAAATGATTATTGCTGAAGCTTGGTTTTTATAATGGCAAAATTCAAAAGTAAAACCGATTTTTATTGTAAATAAGTGCTTATTTGGATTCTAATTATATGAAATACTTATTATTTTTCACCCCACGACAACAGGCACAGCATATAAAGAAGAAGGTTAGATTTCAAAGCAAAGTTGACTCAAATGATAATTCTTAAGCAATTGGCAAGTTCGTACAATGTTGTATATTTAAAAATCATCAGCGCTGGAAAACCTAATATAACCCATCAGTCATAAGGCATCAGCTGTTTTATTATATATAACTTCTATGATTTTGGATGGTGGGTGACAAAAATTTTATATTATGATGCTTTGGTGTAAATAAAATCCAGGAACATTTTTGCAAGACATAGATAGTATTCGGTATTGTTATCAAAGTATAGACCAGACATTCAAATTCCTTCACAAAAGTAATCGGCGTTATAAATCAAAAGCTCAAAAGCTTAAATTTAATTTATTTACAATGTACATATGATATTCTTATTCTACTATAGTATATTATACAACTTAAAATCTAATCATATGGTTCCCAATGAAAAAAACGAACCTCACTTGAAACTGTAAAAAATGGAACTGGTCTGCTGGTGACTGAATCGAAGAAGCCAAATAAGGGGAAGTGCTTCAGCTCTCTAAAATAATATTAATATTCGCGTCGATTGTCCGTTGGTCGTAATGTTTAAAATTTCAAATAAAATAAATACCTACTACTTCTTTTCTAAAGCAAATGTAGTTACTTCCGTTTTAAAAAATAAATAATTTGTTACCTTCGTTATCCTCGATTATTAAAGGAATTGTTTTGCATTGTATAGAGTTGGTAGCTTAAAAAACATTTCTGTTATGTAACTATATACGAATGATAAATTTTTCTTAATAAATAGTTCAATCGATTTTTTTTGGATTTTTTTATGGTTTTTTTTGGTTTTTTTTTGTAAGTTTTTTCGATTTTTTGTTTTTTTTTTTGGTTTTTAGTAATTTTCTCCTATAACAATATAGTAATAGCTTAATTCGGCAATATCTACCAGCGGATATTTTTTTTGTAAAATAAGACTTTTGCTTGAATAATCAAAAAATAATAATAGTAATACAAAAATGCTATTACCGGTTTCAAAGACCGTTATTTATCAAGAACCTGTCTTAAATCGAATTTGCCTTCCTTCAGATTACAACTGGCTTCATTCCTATAACATAAACAACAGCGACGAGACACATACACTATTGTTAAAATAATAACAGTAATTTCCGTAAAAAGAATAATACCAGCTATAATAACGAGGCCAGAATTTTCCACAATTACAGTTTCAAGTGAGTTTTTTTCCATTGGGAATCTAAAAATAAATTATTCTAAAAAAAAAATTTAAATAAATAAAAAATTAATTTGACACAGAAAAGACCCATTTGGACCTTTATTTATAACATATTTCAAGACGATTATACCCAGATGGGGAAATTTCCAGCTGACCATAAGATAAACCTTATTAATCCATAATCAACTGTGTTTGTGAAATAGTTATGCAAGACATAAAATTTATATTCCACCAAATTTTATTTATAACTATAAAATAAAGGCCAAAAAACACGAAAATAGTATTTTATTATTTATACTCAATAAAAAGAAAGCTATGTATGTAGTCAATATTGAGAGGATTTTGATATTTTATATATAAAATGATATATGTTGATTAAATTTCTGTATTAACATTACTACTCATTTGATTGAAGTACTAATTTCTAAAAAGAAAATGCTAAGAGAACATTATCAAATACTGCTGCATAAGTAAATACCCATACCCAAGTATTTTGGAGTTTTGGAACTATAGAAGTTTGCCTAAACTACTAAATTTCGGCAAATTAAAAAATTTAGTTTCGGTTTTCAAGCAAGCAAAATGCCGAAATTTTAGGCGTAATTACTTTAATATATGAGCATTAGATAAAGCAATGGAATCAATTGCATAATTTATAAATGTTCATTGTCGTCATTCTTTTCTGCCCTTAATTCGGACTACACATTCATAGTAAACAAACATTTATTTCATAATGAATCAAATAATCACCAATGTAAATTAACCAAGTATGCCAAATACTCAATATACGACAAATCTATCCTTCCTGAAAAAACATCAGTCGTAAATCGATTTGTCATGTATCAATAAAATTAAACTCGCTCGCACAGCAGATACGAAGTTGTAACCATACCTCCTTGATATCATGACAAAAATTGTTAAACAAGATCCCTTATCCACTTGGCAGTAATTAAAACTGGATTTCGAGTTAAAGAATATTCGAAACAAAGTGACTAAAGCAAGGGATTGATTTAGAGAAACATAAGTAGGTTTAGTAAAAGCTGTATTTCGAGTAGTAAAATTGACTTTTTTTTTATTGATAATAATAATAATAATAACATTCAATCAAATTCGCAAATATACCTTGCAATACACAAGATTCCTTATTTAATAATGTCTGCAACATATGTCCTTAGATTAAATATATATTATAACCATGTATTTTCCCACAAACGTATCCGCAATTTTACGTAGCATCATGAGAATATCCAATTTTATATATGCGGATGATTTCCAGTTAGGTCTGACCTTTATTCCTGTGTTCAGAGGGATACAGCGAGGGATAAATATAAATGCCACTGATCACCTGGTCCGTAGATCTTGAGTGAATTATCCGACTGATACCCAAAGATCGATAAGATTGATAAGGTGTAACCTCTTGCATGGGCGTGTGTTATCCTTATTTAGAAATCGATTGGTGGTTGCGGATATATATTTCTTTCGTGAAATGAAAATAATAATAAATAATAAATTGTGTCTTCCACACTGATTAGTATAGTAATGACAGGAAGTATTATAAATCATGAAGACTTTTTATTCCAATACGAAAATTGAATAGGGGTGTTGGCCGATAGAAAAAACCTTAGTCAGCTAAAAACTTAAATAAATCCCAGTTGATGAAAAAACTTTTTAGATGATACAAAGTCTGTCAGTATTATATTATCACTACAATTGTTATTACTATTATTACTATTGTTATTATTACTGTTGATGGTTCGAATAAGGTCCATTCGGATTATTGTTTTATTCATTATGAATTTGAGTACTCACAAAGAATTTGAATAAAACAAATAGTAATTTGAATTAAAATAAGGATATTTGTATTACAAACAGAAATTCTAACTATGACTTTTATGTGATTTATTATATTTTGTTTTTGAGCAAATGTATGTTTTTTTTTGTCATTCTAAATAATGCAGTTGGACCCATCTCGACTAAATGACTATGCCATAGAATTCTGCACTAGAATTCCAGATGTAAAAATGAATGTTAAGAGATTTTTTTTTAGCCGGTTAAGCTTTTAAAAAATTCTTATCTGGCTATGCCAATAAATTTCTTAGCCAGCCAACATCACTAATTAGAAGTTGATAATGACAATTTACAAAGAAGTAAAACACTATTCCATATTTATTTATAAGAGAAACATTGTAATTCTTTGTAGTAAGTGTTGTAATCTTTTGAAACAATGTTGTAATTCTTTTCAGTGACATTATAATTATTTGCAATAATTGTTGCAGCAACGTTGTAATTATTTGAGGCAATGTTGAAATTTTTTGCATTTTTTCAACGATTGTTGTAATTCTTTGCATCAGCATTATAATTATTCAGCAACGTTGTAATTATTCACAGCATCATAATTTTTTTTCTCAAAAAAATAGCGTGACACAAATAAAAAAATTGCATGGCCACAAATTAAAAATTTTTATTACTGTTGTACGTGACGTGAAAATGAAATTATTCAAATTATTCGCAATTCAAATATGTGAAATTCAAATTTACATATTAATATGTGAAATTCAAATTAGCCAATCAGAATTCACCCCACTCCATAATATTTCAATTTCACATAATTTCAATTTCACATACAACATTTTTACCATTTCTTTCTTTACAAGGATCATACCGACGTTGGCTGGCTACATCTAATGTCAACACCACCATCATCAATTTAAATTATAAAACAATAAAATTAAATTTGGAGTTTTATTTATTAAGTTTGCGCCAATCCAGTCTTTTAAGAATTTGTTTTTGTTGCACATATTTTTAGGTTCAACTAATTCGTGTAATTAATGATAAAGTTTTAGTTTCATACAAAAATGTGTAAAGAGATTCCGTGTAACAATAATAACAATCTTTCTTTTAACAGAGAAAGGTGAAAGAAAGAACAGTGGTGAAGCAGGATTGATTAATTAATACCAATTAAATAAAGTAAATTTTGTTTTCATATTATATTTTTAAACAAACATGTTTTATAAAATTTCCCGGTTTTTTACATAAAAAAAAAATAAAATTTTTAAATTAAATATAAATCTTGTAAAGAAATTTATGTTATTCAAATTGTCTTTATATTTTGGAATGTGGATCGCGTTCACGCACCAGATAAGAGAATGTACTATTTAACCAAAACCAATTACCAGTCGGCAGGAAAAATTGTCTTTGTTGAATGCAAAATAATAGAAATTCTCAGCTACACGATTTGTTTATAATTTGTGTAATAAATTTATTTACCAAAAAAAAATTATAATAATAATAATACCGAATGAATGTCTAGTATAAATATCCTCCTTATATTTCTTAAAAAAAAAAAATAAAACTAATATATTTTTTAGTTAATCTTTTATAAAAATGGAAGAAGAAATTGAAATAGTGACAGATAAAAGTGAAGTATCAGAAAATAATACTAAAAATCCAACTACAAATTATATAAGTGTTAATGCTTTTGAAAAGCGAACTATAATTAATACACATAATGGACATCCAATTGATGAAATAAAGTGTAGTCCCAATTGTAAATTTTTAGTAACTCTTAGTAAACAAGACAAATCTATTGCTGGATGGACAGTTAATCCTGATGAAGGAACAATTCAACAAGATGGTCATGATAATTATTTTAACACTGATTATGTGGAAAAGACATGTATAATAGATGTTTCAAACGATAAATATATGCTTCTTCTTGTATGTGATGATTATCACAGTAAGTAAATATGATTATTTATTATGTGTATTATATTATTTATAAGCAATAAATAATAATAATAATTTGCATCATTTAAAACTAATTTTATAGGATCACAATTATTCGACTTTTCAAAAAAACAAACATATGATTATCCAATTGGTAGTGACTTCAAAGGTTTCATTAAAAATAATGATTTTATAATAATAAGCCAGAATTCTTTATACAATTTTTCATATAGAAATGATAAATTGGTTCATAAATCAAAATATCAAATTTATGGTTATTATTGTAACATAAATACAGATTATTTTGTAAATTCTAATTATTTTCTATTAAGTGATAAATATTCATTATTATCACGATGGAATCTGACAACTATATCATATCAAGATAGTTGTTATTTAATATGTAGAAAAAATCATACTGATATAATATTAAATCAAAACAAAACAATAATGGCATTATATTATAAAGATAATTCAAAAATAATAATTTACTCAATAAAACATAATATTATTATTTCTTCATGTAAGTATTATTTAGCTTTATTTGTTTGTTTGTTTGTTTGCTTGCTTGTTTGTTTGTTTGTTTGTTTGTTTGTTTGTTTATTTATTTATATTACATTTATTTTTTATTTTACAGTTGAATTGGAGAAAGACATCACTATCAAAAAATTAGATTTTATTTATATAAAAAGTCAATTAGAATGTTTATTATTAATACTACATCATACAAGTACAAATAATTACATTTGTAAATTAATAGATCCTTATAATTTAGATAACTTTATAGAAAATACATATGAAGATAAAAATGATATCATATTTGGATCAACCATATCAGATAATAAAATAGTTATGGCTATTAACAATCAAATTTACATTAAAGAATTTATTAACAAAGAAAAATTAAATGATTTTCAACAAATATGTATAAAAAATAGCTATTATTTATATTTATATATAGGACGGACATTAAGTGAAATGTACAATAACAAAGAAATTAATTATGAGGATAGTGAATTTTATATTGAACCAGGAAAAACTATTAAATGGTCAATAGAGTATAATAGTAATAATCGACATATTAATATAAAAGTTCAAAAAAAAATTGATAATGAATTTCCAACAATTGATAATGAGACAAAAGAAGAATTTTCAACAATTGATGAATATGGTCTTCAGACTTGGGAAAGACTTAAATGTTATAAATTACTAAATAATAATGATTTAATTTTAATAACACATGAATACATACACATTTTGACATTTAATCATCAAAATTCTAAAATATTTACAAAGTATATTATTAAAGAAACATATCAAATTTATAGTAATAAAGGAAGAGGATATTTTATTGACAATGGAAAAGCCATAATGGGGAAAATTAAAACAGCTATAGAAAATAATAATATTGAAGATTATTTATTTAATTTTAATGATGTTACTGAAGATGATTATTCATATATTGATAGGCATAAAATTTCCAGACAGCCTTACAAAGAAATGATTTTATATATGTTGGATGATTTATATAATTTCAAACATGGAGAAAAAATTTTAGGATTAGCATTAAAAGTAAATGATAGCATAGTTGTAGAAGAATTATTTGATTCCTGCCTTAAATATTTTCAAGAGGATACTGCAACAAATATTAGTTTATTAAAAATAATTATATCAAATTTACCAAGATTACAAAAAAATTATCAAAAATTATCAAAATTCTTTGATCAAACTTCAATGATATCATTTCCATTTAATGATAGAATTTATCATAAAAAAATTGTTTATAGTGCAATGGTTAATGAAAATTTTATTTATAAAGATAAAAGCTTTTGGGATTTGTTTTTTAAGTCTGAAAAGTTTGGAGTGTATGGAATACTTGGAATATTGGGATTTTTTGGAATATTTGGAATATCTGTAATATTTGCAAAATGGGGAGTATTGGGACCATATGAAATACTTGGAATATGTGGAGTATTTGGAATATATAGAATGTCTAGGTTTTTTTACAAAAATTACAGTAAAAATGATGATGCTAAACCTTGTGTAAAATTGATAATTCCATATCCTGGATTACTTACATACAAACTATACAAAACCAAATATTCATTATTTAAAGAATTATTATATAAACCAGATAATAGTATCTTTGTTGAATTAGTTGAATTGGATACTTTGGAATTATACAAGAATTTGAACATTGAACTAATTTTGGATCATAAATGGATCACTTTTGGATTCAGATATTATATTGGAATATTGACTTTTTATATAGTATTTTTATTAAGCTTTGTTACTGCAACAACTTCTACATTTTCTTATTTATCTGATAATGGCAGACATTCATTATTAACAGCAACAATTATCCTTGGAGCAATTCATTTTACAGTAGAAGTTAGACAATTTATCTGGAAACCATTGAAATATACCACAGATTTCTGGAATTACTTTGGTATGGTGTTATTTTGTTATTATCATTTTATTACTTGTTATTAATTTTTAATAATAATATTATTATTTATTTAATTAATAGACCTAGGTGCCTATTCCTTAGCAATTGTTACTTCAATTCTATGGCTGTATTATAATAAACCACCACCTATTCAACTGATTTCTGCATCAAATTTATTGTTAGATTTAAGATTAATGTTATTTTTAAGGGTTTTTAAAAATTTTGGAGCATATTTTGCCATTATTATAGGAGTTGCTAAAAAAGTCTTTTGGTTCTTAATTATAATATTAATAATAATTTTAAGCTTTTCGCATGCATTTTTTTTATTGTTGAAACCAAATCAAGATGTTGCATTAGATTACCCTGATTTCAATGATGATACCAACAATCCTTGGAATCTTGTTAATAAGTATTATACATATTTTGCAAGCAACAATTCATATAATCAAGATTCATTCCTTGTACAACAACCTGATGCCAACACAAATATGTTTGCACATTTTCCTTCTTCAATTCTGGCAATGTATAATTTTCTTACAGGTAGTATAATTATATATATTTAATTAAATTAATAATTAAGTTAAATAATTTAATTTGATTGATTTTTTTATTAGGAGATAATGGAGCATTTGGAGCTTGGGTGTTGCAAGATGATTCATATCTTACAGTATTAGTTGTTGCATTTTCATTCATAGTTGTGGTATACCTAATGAACTTATTCATTGGTTTGCTTGGCAATGAAATTGAACATTATAATACAAAAGAAGCACTCTTGGCTCAAAAAGCAAAAATTATCACAGAGATTGAATTATTTTATTTATTTCCTAATCAACGTCGTTGGAGAGAGTGGTTTCCAGATATATTGTAAATATAATAATAATCATTTAATCAATTAGATCATTTTGATAAATTCCTTTTAAAAAATTTTTTTTTGTTAGATACTATGATGCACCAATTGATGATATTCGTAAAAAAATTAAAGCAGCAGATGATAGCAATGAGGATAAAGAAGATCTCCCATATATTTCTGATAGGCTTAGAAAACTTGCTGAGTTAACTAAAAAAACAGAAAATAATTTTGATTCAAGATTTCAAAAAATTGAAGATAAACTTGAAGGAAATCTGAAGGAAATGAAAAATGATTTTGATTCAAAATTTCAACAAATTGAAAATAAACTTGAAGGAAATCTGAAGGAAATGAAAAATGATTTTGATTCAAAATTTCAACAAATTGAAAATAAACTTGAAGAAATATTGAAAGCAAATAGAAAAAATCTTAAAGATGACCTCAATGAAATTGGGAAATCACAATAATTATTAGATTTATTGTTTTATTTTATTTATTATCATTATTTGATATGTTTATATGTTTATGATTTTGGGAAAATTATTGATTGTATTTGTTATTTTTTTTAAAATTCAAAGTTAAAAAAATTAATATATTTCTTTAACAAGCAAGTATCTACTTTAACAAATTTGTAATTTTTAATGTTTTGAAAATTCTAGAAATTCTAGGATTGAAAAATTTGTCAAGTATTTATTTTGTTCTGGCTTTGAAACCGATTAATAATCAAAGTAATCACAATAGATCAATCAATTTAATTTCCCAATTACCAATCATTGAATAATGTTTGTAAGTAAGAAAGTATTCATCTTTTGCACAATAAGGTAATAATTTTAATAGAACATAAATATTATTTAAATAGAAAAATTAATTTTTGCCAGAAATCTTTCTTATCTGTCATTGTAGAAAAATTTAAAAAACTACAGATTATTATTATAGTAATAACATTTTAGAAGCTGTTTTTTTAAAATTTAAAATCTGCTTTTGATAATAATTAATGAATGATAAGCATGTAAAGAAGTAATATACAGTATATATACTGAAAAACTTGGTATATATAGAATTTATTTATATTCAAAAAACTTCCGAATTAATTTATAATATTAATAAATTATACCATTTATTAATTTTATAATTCAAATAACAAGATTCCTGATGAGAATGAGTATCAAGTTGATAAACCCAAACAATTCATCAATATATTTAACCATTATGAAAAAAAGAGTTTTTACAGTAATTTTATGATTATAATTTGAAGTTGTTGATTATTTTTTTTGGTAGGCTTGTTAACGTAGTTAAAAAATAAACGCGATACATAATTTTTGGACCGCTCTCAAAGAAAAAAATGATTGGCTAAATTTTATGCAGATCTTGTTTTGTTTTTACCTCATGTACGCATAACTTTGTAATGCATTGCTTTACCTCTCTGCATTATTTGCATTATTCATTCTCTAGATTTAGAGAAAGAGACGAAGGAAAACGTTTAAAAAGGTCAGTATATCGAAATGAATATTCATTGCTTTTTTTTATACTTTGAACTAATCATGCAAACATGTATAGCTCAATGATCCCACCAACCAAAGTCTTTGCTCCTTTATGCAACTTTTTAAAAACTGCTTCTTTGGATAAAATTACTATTTCTAGAGTATTCACGGAAGCAATGGAAGCTATTTAAGATCCAATTTAAAAAGGAGGGATGTGAAGCGTCAAAAAAAAAAATTTTTTTTTATTAATAATGACATATTCAATCATTACAGGCTATTGACAGGTAGAGTAAAATAATATATTTCAATGCTATAAAAAAATGAAAATCATTCTAATGACAACAACTGTTATAAAATATTTGGCAACTCTTTCTTCATCAGGACAACAAATTACAAACAGACTTTAGTTCACAGTCTGTTGATCACGTTCTTTTTGTAACGAAACAAAAATTTATTTGCCCAGTAAAAATAAAATTTTAAGACACATGCGACCTAACCTCTTTTGTTTTATTAATGTTTTCATATTTTTATTATTTCACATTTAACTTTTTTTTTTATTGTACCGTAAAGTATGCTTTACAGATTTCGCTGAAGATTTCTAGATGCAGTAAGCAGAAAATTGTTAAATAAATTCGTAAAATGAATTTGAGGAGCATTGAATATAAAAAATCGACAAGGTTAAAAGTTAACATGAATTTGCCCATAAACTAAAACAATTGGCATTAATCAAAAAGCTACCTTGAAATATCTGCATTTGTTTTCAGTCCTTGATATTTGTTTCTTGGATGGTTTAGATGGTGATTATTGAGTTTGGATGATTCATAAAATCTTCTTTAAAAATTTGGCAGAAAATTGAAAAACAATGATCCAAGCAAAAAGATTTACAAGAGGTATAACAAGACTTGCCATAAACTTGAGAAGTTTTATCATAGCAATTTCATCTCATGAGTCATGCTTATGTGACGTTATAGTGAACTCCTAAATTCTTCTCCACATGTATATATTAATATAGACTCCATCTTTCTACATTGGCATCATTTTTTATCTGATACAAATAACAAGCATTCCAAAAACTGAAAAACCGTTATAAAACTCCGAACGAATCGAATTTTTTAAATTGATATTACTCTTAGCCGGCCAAGAACTTGGATAAAGACTAATAACATACTTTTTATGAATCCACTAAAACCGATTGCCTTTGTTATTTTTATTAAGTCTATTTCTCTTTCTTTGTAAATAAATCCCAGTTGATGAAAAAACTTCTCAGATGGTACTAAGCTTGCCGGTATTACTACACTACTACTACTATTACTGTCGTTATTATTAAATTATCACCATCATCACTATTATTCACTATTGTTATTATTATATTAATATCTCCTAATTCGCCACCATTTATTATTATTTAATGGCTCACTATTATTATTGCTTTCTTTATTATTATTATTATTATCTTTTATCCTGCCACGAGTATTGTAATTTTTTTGAGTAAATGTATGTTTTTTTCTTTTGTCATTCCAAGTAATGCAAATAGACCCATCTCAACTAAGTGTCAATGCTGAATTCTGCATTAAAATTCCAGACGCAAAAATAAAATTTTTTAATCATCTGATTAAAATTTTCTTAGCCGTCTAAGTCGATGTATTTCTTTGTTGGCTCATATCACTATTTAAAATCCCTTTTACAGTTTATAAACTTTATAATTAATCATGAAGGAATATCTAGTAAAAATTAGTCATTCAAAAAAAAAGAATTATGTGGATATAAAATTGCCAATCTAAACAAAACATACGAAGAGATTGGAATATTATTAAAGAGAAGGAGAAATGGCTTGCAATTCCTGAGAGTTCAGCAAATGATACTAAAAAAAAAGAGAATGTGGAGGTGAATGGCCACAATTAGAAGATGCACTAGCAATTTGGATTGATGATGTTAACAGAGAGTAAATTATACAATAACTGGTTCTATCTGGCCGACTTATGGAAATTGATACTGAAATAGATGAAGAAAATTACTTATTGATCAAGTCAATGTTAATAATAATGATATTATTAAATGCTTGATTATGATAAAATAATTGCAATAGTTCAAGAAGCACCCGAAGAAGATGAAGAGGACCTACCAATATTTGATAAAATTACTTTAGAAAGCATTCAGAATCCATATTAATATAAATGGAAAATTGATAGAATTCTTTAAAACAAACTAGTATGGATATTTATAGTTTCAACTATTTATTATTATTATTTTCTTTTTTTTATCTTGCAAATGATAAATTGCCACTTGTGTCTGACTTATCAAGTTACACATTACGCTTCGAATTATTCGAATTACTCGTTCTATTCGTTTTATAAAATATAAAATATCAATTTACAGCTTGATGCAACAAATTCTATGTTATTTTTATAAATAATAATAAGGATTAATTATATTTATAATCTACTATTATTACCATACAAGGGCTACGAAAGAAAAATAGATTGATAAAGAAAATAATTTTAATAAGCAATTTTAATTTGTATATCTTATTAATTCATTAGTTTTATTGAATTGTTAGTTTTATTTGAATAAACCTTTAATGTAATTTGAATACTCAAATTCATAAAGAATAAGACGAATAATTCGAATAAGCCTTATTCGAATAGAAACTTTACCAACTGGTTCCATTGTCTTAAAATCATGAATTTTTAATAATATAATACCATTCCATGAATCTTACTTGCAGTGCTTTGAATATGGTACATGCAATAAAAAATTCTTTTAAAAGAATTAGATTTATCATCAAAAATATTGGGCTTAACAACTGATAATGCAGCAGAAATGGTAGCATTTGTAAGGAAATGAACACTTTTACAAATAATCATCATGTTCATATCATTATGGTTCTCGCATATTCAATATTGTTCAATCATTAAAGTACATAATTTTATGAAGAGGTTTGTAATTCTATATCTTATGGGATATTTCAATCACAATTAGTTGGATTTTATGCGCCACAACTTGATGTGGAACTCCACCTATTTGATGCAACAATTCAAAACACAAGCAAAGATGAAGAGGATAGATAGTAGTGATGATGAGGTTTAAAATAGCTTTAATTGTTGGAACAAATAATTTGTTTTTTAAAAAAAAAATTTTTTTTCATTTTATTATAAAGTGACTTGATAATTTTGACCACCAATAAAAAATTATAAACTGCGATTAAACTTGGGTTTGAACCCACGATAGTAAAACCCGCTGATAGGCGTGATTCACTAGTACTAGCTAAACTGGTGGTTTATAAACCAAATCGAACCTAATACTAATAGAAGATTTTGTGACGTTCAACATTTTGTGCCATAAAATCATTTTTGTGTCACTTTGCACAGTTGAGCCATGTATTTTTTGTGCCTTTTTCTCCATAGAAAGTAATTTATATTAATATTTAATATTAAATACAATAATGACTGAAAAGAGAAGTTCATTATGCATTATACATTATAGAAAGAAAGGGTCATTATTGTAAACTTTTTTATTACTTTGCATAATAATAATAAATATAAACATTTATGTAGGGTTACGAATACAAAGTCCAAAAACTGTAAAATTTGATTTTTCTATAAAAAGCGATCTGGTTATAAGAAATACCATTGGCGTTTACTATGTTGTACCACAGACATTATTATTTGTTCCCGATATTACGTCATAATAATAAATTACAAATAATAATAGAACTTACTATATTATTATAATATTTAAAAATTCACTCTCCTCAAATCACTCAGTTTCTCCAAAAAATAATAATAAATAAGCTCTTTCTTATTTTGATATTTGACCCTACTCGTTCAATATCATTAAACTAATTTTATAACTACACAAATATAATAAATCTTATTAAAACAAAACAAATCCAACAAAAGTTTTTTTTTTCCTGAAGATATAAAGAGTATCTTCTAATAATTGCAATTTGCCTCCTTAATATGTCCGCTGGTCTTGATATGTCACTCGACGATATTATTGCAAAAAAGAGACCTTTTACAAGAGGTGGTAGTAATAGATCTTTTGGTGTTGGTTCAAATCGTGGAGCTAGAAGTAGTGGAAATAATAATAATGGTACTATGAGGCGTTCAGGTGGACCAATCAGAAATTCAAGAACACAAACTAGACATCGACCATATAGTTCTTCAGCTGCAACAGCTAACATCAACTCTATAACTGAAGGAAAAATTTTAGTTTCTAACCTAGCTTTTAAAGTCTCTGAGGCAGATCTTTGGGTAAATATTTTATTAAAAAAAAATAAAACTGTCTTAAAATAAATAGTTTAAAAAAAAAGACAAGGCACATTTATATAATAATAAGTGAAATAATAAAAAGAGAGGAGGCAAATCAGATTCTTTGGTGCCAAAGCTTTGACGACCTTTGTACGAATATTATTTATATACATACATACATATATATATATATATATCGTCAATGGCCATTCTTCACAATAAAAAAAAATGCAAAGAAAGATTATTATTTTATATATATGTCTATTAGAAATTTATATAATTATATAAACACACACTTATCAATCCACCTCATCACAAAAAAAAATATATCATTTGACACACACTATATATATATATATATATATATATATATTATATATATCTGTATGTAACAACACCAGGAACTTTTTACAACGATGATCGGGCCTGTACGTCAAGTCAACCTTAACTTTGATCAAAATGGACGTTCAAAGGGAACAGCATCTGTCGTTTTTCAAAAGAGCACTGATGCCGTCAAATCAGTGGAGAAACTTAGAAATGTTACTTTAGATGGTTGGTGAATTAAATCTTAAAAAAAACACAATCTTTTGATCCTTTAAATATAATACAATAATAATAATAATAAATCAAAATTAAAACGAGTGCAGTTTTTTTTTTGGTATATTATTCAATATTATTAAAAAATTACATGAATATTAATATAATTTTGAACTTTGTTAGGCCGTGAAATTAAAATCGAAATTGTTGTAGCTCCCAACTCTCCAATTACTCAACGTATTGGTGGGCTCAATGAGTAAGTTGAATAATATTAATTATTATTATTATTATTACTATTATTATTATTATTTCCAAATTAATTAATTTTATTAATAAATGAAATAATCTTATATAGAAATCGTACTTCTTCATCTCCCTCAACACGTGGCATTAATGGAAGTGTACGCGGTACTAGGGGTGCTACTCGTGGAGGGTCTAGAGGCGGCAGAGGAATTGGTGGTAGAGGAGGAGCTCGTAGATCTGACAATAGACCAAAGAAAACCCAAGATGAATTAGATGCAGAAATGAGCGAATATATGCAGATTGACGAGGTATATATAGATATTTTTTTTAAAGATATATGTGTGACGATGATGACGACAATTCATTTGTTTATTTATTATTATTTATTTTGTTTTTTGAAATTAGGGTTTGGAACCAGTTAACGTTTAAATGAAATGAAGTATGATTGATTTGGTTAAGAGATGATTATCATTATTTATCAATTAATAAAAAAAATTATTATTTTCAATTAAATTTTATTTTATTTATATAAATATATACCTTGCTCATATATATATGCAATTTATTATTATTATCGAAAAACAATAATACTATTAATATTATATTTACAAGAAGTCGTTGTTGTTTTTGTCAACGGTAATAATAATATACAGTTCAAATTTACATTTATCATTAGTTAATGAAATTTTATTATTATTATTATTTATATATATATATACACACATAACCATTAGACATTAGATTATTTTTTTATTTTTTTCCCAATAAATAAATTTATTATATATAACTCAAAACAACAATTGTACTGTGTGATATTATTAGTGTATCCTCCATATTCTTTTGTTAGGATATTGCCTAATGTCTTTTTTTCTTTTGCATATACTTATTAGAATCTTTTATTTATTGACAAATCTCATGTACTCTCTTAATTTGCACCCTGATTTCTTGTAAATAAAATTTCCTTTTCTGAAAGGCGCACAAAATGCATTTGCAATTTTGAGATGTCTTCTTCCAGTGGCCACTCATTTTTTCCAAAGGAAAGTAAATTGTAAACTTCCAATATCCAGTTTCTCTTTAACTTTCTTAACACATATTCTTGTAAAACTCAATTTCATTGGGAATATTTTTTAGACTTAATGGTAATGTGCCTTTGGATTAAAGCATGGGCTAACTAATTGGACAACAACTTTACCTTTTCAGGCATTTGGCGCTTGCTACTTTTTTTACACACTTTCTTGACATTCTCCTGGTGTAGGTTTTAAGTCCTCTCTTTGACCAATTGATTATTTTTTTGTGATAAATATAATAATGAGATTGTCCTTTGTAAAAAATACAAATGTGAAATCCACTATTAGAAGTATTTTAAAAAGGAATAGGGTGAGAAAATAGCCTTTTAAATTAACTGGTGCTCGGGAATCTGAAAGATTATCTAAGGAAAGAGAAAACTACTTGGGAAATTTACAAAAAAGAAAGAAAAATAAATAAACATTAGGAAAATAATGCATAATCAAAATGAATAATCACCTAATAAAAAGCGGAAATAGCATGATGTGGAGGCTTATAACTATATAATTGGAGATTGTAAAATAGGCAAATTATCTATCTTTTCATTGTTAGTTTTTTTAAATAATAATAGCTACAATAATAAATACAAAGGCTGTAACTATTAATCATAATCAAATCAAATAGATTTACCATCAACCTTTCCTTTTTTCTTTGGATATGTTTGTAAGTTGCTACTTACTGCCTTTTCAAAATCTTCATTCTTAAGGATGGAAACCAAAGTAGTGAGGTGATGAACATTAGAGCCTTGAGTATACCTGTTGCATTTAAAATCTAGAACCACATGTGATTTCTTTGATGAAAATGCTAGCATCATCAACAAAGATATCAAAATCCGGGTGGTGGTTTTCCTTAACCTAACTCCATTTTTGAGGAGAATAGCCTTCTCTTGGTTTAGAAGAGGAAACAATATACATTTGAGATAATTTAATGTCAAGAAATTTACCAAATGTGTAGCTTGGAATTTATCATGTTATGTTATCAACTGAAGATTTATGTTTTCCTTTAACAATACAAGTCACCACAATCAATTTACTGATCATATCTTTTTTATTATGAAGATACCAAAACTGATCCCTAGTAAACTAATAAGTTCACGATGAAACCAACCTTTCACTAAATCAGTCCCTGTAAAGGTATTCAAACATATATAAAATCAAATGGTTATTACCCATTGTAATAATGCAATTGCATATTATATACCCTCAAAACTATTTGATAAATTGCTTGTATCTCTATTAAGACTACCAGAGAAGTTGTTAGTAGAATAGTAGAATTTTCATTGTATTTATTTTTTAATTTTTTTTTTCTTAGTAATATTAAAAAAGATTTCTAATTTAATCATTTCTTTTAAAGCTAGTAATGATTTGAAAGAAAGAAGGATGATTGCTGTAATGTTCTTTATTTCTTTTTTTATTAATTCCAGCAATTTGCCATTGGATAGATATGGTTGGCTCAGTCTAAAGACCTCCTATTGGTGTGCCATGTGGCCAAATTTCGAAATATATATGGGCATGCTGCAACAAAACCAGACAAAGTGAACATTGGTATTACCAAGATTTTCAGGATCAATAATGTTTAACATCACAATTGTATTGACAATGTAACATGATCATGATATTTGTTTAGACAAAAAAGTTAATATGAAACTCATTTACATCCAATCTACAACGGAACCCAAAAATTACAGCATCATTAGAAGTATTTTGAAGAAAGAGCAAGGTGAAAAAATTGCTTCTTATATTTTTAAATTAGCAGATACCAACCAAATCTTTGCAAACATATTTAGACAAAGAAAGGATTACCTATGAAATTTATCAAGAGGAAAGAGTTTTCAAAAG
>CAJVPN010000783.1:0-21367 GCA_910592215.1 Entrophospora candida
TTTCACGTCATATTTTTTAGTAGGATTTTCATGTCACGTTATTAAAGTTTTAAAGTACTTTTTCAATTAAATATATTGGTTACACAGTATAAAAATGATCGTCACTTTATATCACGTTTAGTGATAGTATCGAATAAATTTGAGAAACAAAAATTGATATTGCGATTTTCATCAAATTTTGGATTATTTTAATTAAAATTTTTCTAGACGTTTTAAGAGTATCAAAGTTTACATGCATATTCACCAAAACCTAAGCTACATTTTGATAAAATTTTATGTGTAGTTATTATGTGTGTTTTTGTATAATTTGTAAAAACAGGTGTCCGGATACTTTTGTCCAGGGAGTGATATCTCATTTAATCCAAAAAAATTGGTAATAAAAATAATCAATTAATATTATTTATGCTTTCTGATCATGACTAAAATATTCACTTTACCCATTGAATATATACATATATAAAAATTGGTATAATATTCCTAATAATTCATAAAACAATAAATAACTTATTTATATATATATATATATTTAAGTTATTTAAAAAAAATATAATTTTAAGTAATCCTTACATGTAAATGTTTGTAAATTTAGGTAAAAGCAAATTTATGGCATATTCATTAATAGACAACTAGAAGTTTATTCTATATATCCCTATGGTTACTATTAATAAGAAATTTTGTATAGTTAGTTGGTTAACAAAAATTACTTTTTTAAACCAATACATTTGAGACCCAGAACTTACTATTAAAAGATCTTAAAAACTAGAAGTTCTATTTTATTTATTCCTATGGTTATTAAGAATTTTTGTATAAAGTTACAAGAAATGATAAGGTTTCTAATGAAATAACTTTGAATGTGAACTTAAATAATGAAAAAAAATGAAATTTTCTTCAACTAATAGCTTTTTATATCTTGTAAATTTTGCAGTGATCCTCAGGTTATATATTCAGAAGAATTTGTTTCGACTTTTATATATGAATTTTATTAAAAAATTTTTTTTGTTCAACATGTATAGAAGTATCATGTTAGACCATTTGTAATATATATGAATGGATCAACAAAAAGGGTTCCATATTTAGCATATTCCTTGACTGAAATATATTTTTTTTTAAGGGGATAAGAATGTTGCACACAATTTTAGAATTTTCAATTGTATTCCAGAATGTGATCATTGCAGTATTTAGAAATTCCAAATTTGAAAAAATCTTGATATGTGGATGCCTTCTTTGCAAAGTGCTTTACAAAAGTTTGATCCTATATTACACAGTATTAAAAATGCTGACAGTGTCACTGCATATACTGCCCATATACAGAGAATAATGGATTGTGACTTGTTTGTCAGCTGTAAGGATTACCATCCATCCACTATGACAATGTATAATCATATAGATAGTTGGTCCTAATGTCATAATAGTTGTGATCATTATGAACAATGGTCCTTGTTTTCCAACTGCCATGGTGTAAATATAAGGAATTTCACATATGCTAAAGCAATGGTAAAAATCAACAGCCAATTCCAAACAATCAATATGGCAATCCATAACAATATGTTTGCTGTGTTAGTTCTAAACAAATGTTAAAAGGAATTTGACAAGTTAGTGATGGAATTTGTGGGAAAATATAGTTTGAAAAAAGATCATGTAGACTCTCACACAAGACTAGAAATATTACAAAGTTCATAAATTTTGTAAGCAAAAACAAAAGGAAATTAAAATATCAATCAAAGTCACATAAATGGTAAGAATAATAATTGAGAATTTCATGAAATGAACCATCTTTGCGAAAAAAAAATTTCTGAAAGGAATGTGGTGAGAGAAGAGTAAATCCCTCTATGTTGATGATGAAGGAGTGAAAAGTTAAAGTTAAATAAACAATAAATAAACAACAGTTCAAAGGTTTAAATACTCCACGAAAATACTCATTAAAACGGTAATAGCCACCTTTAATATATATAAATAACTAATATAAACAAACATTGGTCCTCCTAATAAGGGAACCGGGTAATGAATGAATTATTGTGTTTGTCATACATGTTATATTAACAAGTGACTAGTAAATAGTATAATATAAATTTCCACGACTCTAATAAACATCTACTTTTTCTTGAGAAGTTTGAGTTTTCCAAATAAATAAATAAACTCTTGGTGCTTATATAGCAAGGAATGTATTATAATTATTATGACCAAGATGAAAATTAAAAAAAAATTTTTTGATCGGTAAATATTAATACTCATACATTCCATACATACATATCAGATTAATAGCATCATGCAATCAAATCTTTAATGACCCGCAAGATTCATGTTGAGCAACTTATTTTTCTTATGCGATGTTATAAAATATTATTTATAAATTAATTAATTTCATTCATTAAACAGTTTGAGAATGATCTATCTGAGGCCAAGTTAATGGATATATATATATATATATCAATTATTATTAGTGTTAATATATGTCAATGCCTTGCCTTTTTCAATTAATCGATTATGTTAGTTTTAGTTGTTACCGATTTGTAAAATATTTTAAAAATTATTTCAACAAATAGTCGGTATTTAGTAAGTATTTGTTTGACGTGATAAAAAACTTGTTCAGCCTTATCACTTTACTCCTTGATTTATACTATTTTACACGTTTTAACACACGGACAATTTTAAACGTGAATGAATTCTTGATTTTAATTTTAAAATTAAAAAAAATTTGCAAATAAATAAATAGGAAAATTAATAAACTTTATTTTTGAATCGTTTCCTTAAAAAGAACAAAACCACTTTTATTTCTTTTAAATAAAAAAAAAAAAAAAATAAAAAAAAATTTAAAAAATGTACGGATATTTGTGACTTTCAAAAAAAAAATCAAATATATGAAAGTGTACTGGATAATATCCGTCATTAATTTATTTAATCTACTCCCTTGGATAAACCCAATTCAACAAAAATTTGTGTTGATAGGTTAGGTATATATAAAAAAAAGGAGATATATATCTAAAAAAAAGATCATTTCACAACTTTCCATATGGATTGATTTTTTTCTTTTATATTATAATAAATATTATATATATTAATTTTCCTTCCTCCCCTCTCCCCCGATTTCTTTTCTCTTTGCCCTCCTCCCTGAGGATTTTCTTGCCCTTTGTATTCCCATTTCATCAAATGATCAAAAATTGATCAGATCATATAAAAATTCTCTCGAGGTGTATGTGTTCCTCAAAACGTAGTAAGGTATATTATATAGTTGAAAATAAAAAAAAAGGAAAAGGGGGAGGGAAAATAAATTATCATTTAAATTCTCACATGTTCTCATTTTTTGCCAAACAATTAAAAAAAATTTTCTAAATCCATCCTCTTTTATATCTTTATTCATTGGGAAAACTATTTTGAAAAGTGGAGGATGATGATGATGATGACGATGACGATGAGGATAAAAAAAAAGGCCAAGAGTTAATTTTAATTAATTGATATCTCCATTCATGGGCTGATCGAATGAATTGAATAATTATCATTAGTAAATAATAATATAACTGGTGATATGATGGTTGTTGTTGATGTTGAGATATAATGTTTTTTGATGATAATTTGATTGTGTAAAAATGCTAATGCAAAAATTTTTTTTATATAAATTAATTTACAATAATTAACAAAAAAAAAAAATAATTAACAAAGAATTATGTGTGATGGGATTGAATGTGAAGAAGAAAAAAAATGTGTATATATTTTATGCGTGTATAATTATTTGTGTGTATATGTTTTTATATACATTTATAACGAAAAATTATATTTTTTATAATGTTGAATGTGGGTAGTGGTGTGTATATATATTAATTGTTGTATATATTATATTATTATTGGTGTCCAAAGATTTTGATTTTTCAACATTAAAAAAAAAATTAATTAACTAATTAAAGGTGAAAATAATTAAAAATATTCTAAAAAAAAAATTACAATTAGGAAAAGGAAATTTTTAAAATGTAAAAAGAAAAATTTTTTTGAAATATGTACAAATGAAAATATAAATTCACAAAGCAATAATCAAGTATAATAAGCAGCAAGCAGTAAATTATGAATTTAGAATTATAATTATAAATTAATAATGTAAGAAGAAGGTTGTTGTTGTTGTTGTTGTTGTTGTTGTTGTTGTTGTGATGGTGGCGGATAAAATGTACATAATAAATTATCTAATTATTATTTTTTGAAAGGATTCGTTGTGTTTTTTAATAATTGTAGTGGGATAAGGAAAAAAACTAATGTTATATCGGTACAAATCCATCGTAGCTTGGACTACCAAATCCTCTTCCACCATTCATCACCTCGGCAAAGAAATCCCTTATTGAATTTGTAATGGACCATACTATTCTCCAGGATGTAGTCTGGTCAACACCGTAAGTTCCATGCACAACTGGTTCATATGGCTCAACGTATAAATATGTATAATGATGTCTTTTCACACTGTACAAAAAAAAAAAAAATAGTAATGTTGATTTTAATATATATATATATATTACTTTAAATCAATCATTAATTTGTTTCAAAAAAGTTATCAACTTACGTCCAAATTAAACAAATGATTGATAATTCTATTAAAAGAATAATGAGTAAAAGTAAAGTCCAATTTATTTTTATTTTATTGATATTGTCGTTCATGTTATTAGGTTTTATTGTTACTGGTGGTTTATTATCGTTGCCCTTCGCTAACAAAGCTTTAATTTTATTACGCATCATGGTTGCTTCTTCTTCTAATTCCTCGTCCACTTTTTTGTTAGTTCCAAATCGCGCTATCAAAGATTTTATTTCGCTCTAATATTATAATATAGATAATTGATTAATATCATTGTTGCGCATACCAAAAATATATAGAACAAGTGTTTATAGTTTTTTTTGATGAACTTACTTTTGATTTTTCACACTTTTCTCGTTCATGATGATGATCCGATGGTTTTCTTTTTTTGATAGTGTCAGACATTTTTTTTGGGATTATAATAGTTTTTTTTTTTTTCAATACAGTAATAAAAAATAACGGAAATGGGTAAAATATTATTAAATAATAATAATATAATAATAATTTTTTTTTTTGAAAAAAAAACGGTTTTTTATTTATTTTTAGTTATTTTAGAAAAAAAAAGTTATTATTTATCAAGAAATGATATTAATTTTTTTTTTTTTTTTTTTAAAAAAATAAAATTTTGATTGTGCAGCAAGCTATGTTTATATTATATATTTATATACAAGTAGAATTTAAAATAGGGTAATCATAGGAAGGGTATGTTGAAAAATATATTAGGGGCGTGTTAAAAGTGGAACGTGCGTGGTTGTTAGTGAATTTTACTCATGTGGTGTGGAGTATAAGGCTGTTACAATTAAAAAAATTAATTTTGAAAATTGAATTCTTTTCCAAAAAATTAAATTATAACCCCGTTTTTTTAACTCCTCTCTCCATACAATTAATAATAATATTTAATTTGTAAAACAACAACAGTTAAATTATAAAATAATAATGATGATATTTTTATATATTGTTGCAGATAGTGGACCCATCATCACCATCATCATCAATCATCATCAAAATCATTTGTCTCTCTTATTTAAAATTCGTCATACATGACACACAATACATTATATACATAAAATTACATAAAATACTATAATTAATAAGTAACACATGATGATAAGTAAAACGTTGTACGAATATACAGACAACGTAATCGATATCAATTATAGTAATTGAGCTATCGTTTCTCCGTTTTGTATATATAAAGTATATGGAATAGTTTCTATAAAGAAAACATACAAAATAAGATAGTGGTTTAGCATTTTTTTTAATTCGGTTAATAATATACCGAATCGGCAAATGTTTATTTCATATGACATGGAACATTGCAATTCTAAAAAAAGAAAGCATCACATCACCATCATCACATAACCATCATATCATCATAAAAATACCGACTAAGGTTGAAAATGATTAAAATTGGTTAAATTGGTTGAGTTTGAGTCTTCTACATAGAAAAGTTTATGCAAGTATGTTATTTTGTACAACCTTTGTATCCCAATATAACCCAATTATAATTATAAAAACTTTATAAACTGCATTTTATTTATACCGTTTTTGGTACGTATTACTTTTGTGTATCATGTATTTTTTATTATACAAACAAAGAAATGTAAAATATGCAAAAGAAATTTGAATTTGTGTATGTGTTACTCGTTTTGTGTAACAATATAATAATAGTCGATATCAGTATTTTAAATTTAATTTTTATTGTTACCGTTTATTATTTGTCGTCGTTGCCAAAAAATCAAAGTTCAGCAAATCAATCATACACATAATGTGAATAATATTTATTCATTATTGCATTATATCGATATGTTTATAATGCAATAATAATAATAACGACAATGATAGTAATTAATGGTAGTGGAATGGGTAATAATAATCGAAAAAACATTGAAAAAAAATTATAATAAATGATTAACGCGCAATTAAATGTTTAAAATTTATTTTTTAGAATCAATTAATCAAAATGATCTTTAATTAATGAAATAAATGTATGGAAATAATGGATTAATTAAACCAATCAATAGAACCATTAAACTAATCGGATTGGTGGTGCAAGATGCAAAAAATGCAAGGAATGAATTTTAATTTTAATTTGGTACACACGAATTTTTTAGGTAAGAGAAAATAAATAAAGTTATGAATGAATGAATAGAGAGAGAGAGAGAGAGAGAGTTAGTTAATTAAATATTTATTATTATAATTAATCATCTTTAAGGGAAGGAGTAACTTCAAGTTTGAAATATAAAAATTTGCAAATAATAATCTCTCTCCACAACAATCTCAAATTTCTAATCTCCAATCTTCATTTCATAATCAATCATCTGACATATGGTTTTACCCAAAACGAAATTTTTAAAGATGAGATCATATGCTTCTTATAAAAGAAACTTTAATCCATCCCTAAATTAGAATAAATATATGCACACACATACCATATACAACATTATCATACATACCATCCATACATGACAGTACTTCATTATTTTAGACATTTTTTGTTCTTTCTTCCCTTCCTTCCCTCCTCTCATACTCGTTCTTCTTTACGCATCATCACACGCACATCATCATCACACACACATCATCATCATCATCATCATCATCATCATCATCATCATTACACACACAACCTTTCAATTCTTTTTTTCCCTTTAAACCTTTCTTTCTTCATAATACAATGTTGTGAACGTGTAACAAGAAAATCACAATAAATAAAATCTATTATTTTTAATTTTATCAGAAAAAAAATTTTTACCCCAGACTGTTTATTGACGTTTTTTGTGTTGCAATAATAATAATCAAACAATAAACTTGATATCTTCCAAGTTTTTTATTATTATGTAAATTAAAATGATTAATTTCCTTTATTATCCATTTATAAAGATATAAATAACTTTAGGGCTTTATATATAAAAGTATGCCCCTAAATAATAATTAAATGTCACTCTTACCAATAGAATTACAAAAACATAAAAATACCCAAGAATGATAAAGAAAGATTCCTTAATAAGCTTATTTCTTTCGGTGTTGTTCGAATCAATGTTTTATCAATCAACTTGAGAAAATTGAATAAAAACGAATAAAAACGCTTCTTTCTCTTAACATTCTGTAAACAAAACCCTCAACTACTACCACATATACCTACCTACCTGCTTTTTGATTAATTTACTAAAACTAGGAAATTGTACGCAAATCACACTTTCGTATATCTCTTAATTAATACTTATTATTATTCTAAAAATTGCTTTGATTTTTTCAACATTACATAGATGTTGATACAATGGCGATTGAGCTTTATTGTTTTTTCTTGCATGAGCATGGCAATCTATAACAATTATGTAATAGGAAGGAGATGAGTATATCATCATATAAATAAACGAATGTTCAATAATTCGAATTTACTTTTTTAGACAAATATAAAGCTTTTACTTGCGAGTTAAAGCACTCACCCTATCACAACCATCATTCGGGAGCTCTGTTAGCATTAATTTCTTATTCTACAACATTGGTTCCATTATCTTCGTTAGGAAAATATTGTAACCTTCCACGCTTTTTTTTTATTAAATGCAGAAAAATGCATAAACTTTTTAATGTTCTCTCAACTTAATAAGTTTACATGTGAACATTTTCTTCATTTTCACTTTCTCGTTTAAAAGTTGTTGGAAATTTCATTTCTCCAGTTAGTTACATAGCTCTTATCGTAAAAATATTTTAAGAAAAGAGTGTTAGTCACCCGCCAGGCTTATCCAATATTAAAAACAGAAAAAGGATCAATAGCAAGATGCGGAAATAAATTATTATGTGATTAAGGAAAGATACGCGCTAAATATATTGTTAGTAAAAAATAAAATTGTCAATGACGGAAAAACTCCAAAATTAATAAGTGTTGCACAAATAAAATGAATACCAAAGATTCCTCAAGAATTATATGATCTATCCAATCCCAGTTAAACCATGAATATATACCTTGTTGTTGCTTTCAATGCTTGATTTCGTTCACGAAAGATATTTTCCAATAAGATTTTAAACGTATATATATATATATATATATATATATCCTTTTGTTCTGGTTTAACATGTTGCAAAACAAATAAGCATATATATATATATATATATATAGTATAGCAATACATTTATACAAATTAAAAATATAATAACAAACATTATTTTTTATAGCTTCAAACATACTTGAATCGTAATCTTCTCAAAGATCGTTTAGATCAAACACTTCCAAGGCTACTCCAATCTTCAATGAATGATTCGATTTCCCATATGATTTTTCTTGATAACCTTTGTATCCGTACAAAATTGTAAATTGCAATAGACATGTCGATCGCGTGAAATGTCGTCTGAATTCCAGAATGTTTCTTGCGGAAAACAATTTTCAAAGAAAACGTTATTTTGAAATATTTATATAATAACTTTTTCTACATGTCATAATCACAACCTTTTATCATCTTCCTAAAGAGCATATAACACAAGAACTAGTGATTCAATTTTAAAATCTCTCTATTAAATGAAACTTCAAAGGTAAAGCAGCAAACTAATAGAAATCTTTTCCATAATTTTTATTTATTGGGTCACAAGCAGTGTTGAGTTGATAGTGAAGTTAAAAACACTATTAATAAAACGAAGGTAATTTATAAGTCAAACTAGAGGCCTGCATGGATAACAATAATTGAACCCATATCCGTATGATATCAAACCCCGTTTCTCAACTCATACTACTACCCAAAAAAAATTCCAATCCCGAAATTTACTCATATCTTTTTTAATTTAAAAAAAATAACAGAACAATATTCAAATATCATTTAAAACAATTTTTAATTAAGAATTATTATTGAGAGCATTACATAAAACAAGAATACCATCAACTGTTTCTGTATTTAAATTTGATTGATCTTGATGAGTTTTCTACCATTATAAAATGTTTAAATTCAATTCCTTTTGTACTTTTTTGAAGGCAAATGTTTATCCTGAATCCTAAAATCTGTTAAATCAACATTAAAAAATTTTTTTAATAGGTCTTGCATGAATTTCTTTATGTAAACTAACACCATATTATTTTTATCATTAGCAAATTGAGATGACAGGATATTATACTGGTGTCTTATTTCATTTTTTACCATTCAGCATCATAAGATTCTAAAATTTTGACTGCCTGTATTATTATAATATATTTTTTTTTGGTATATATAGAAAATTTTTTAATTTTTTCAGGTTGACAAATCCAGCCTAAGCATGTTAGCCGAAATTCTCTCTTAATAATGAATCCGAAATGCCGAAATAGTTTTTCATAGTCACCAAAATCAACTTTATTTGAACACTTTAACTCAATAGCCAAAATTCTGGTAGTTTTTTTATGTCTATTGATATATAAAGAATATTGTGATTGCTTGCCGAAATTGATTTTTTTTCAAAAACCATTTCGGCCAACATCCTTAATCCAGCCCGTTGCAGGCCTCTAAATCAAACCCTTGTTTCAACTAACTCACTAATTGAATTACAACAGATTCACATGATTTAAACCAATAAAATATATAATGCGACAACAAAATCTAAAATCAATTTAATCAATCTATAAAAAATGGATTTTTTTATAACTTTTTAAATTAAAGAAATATTCCAGAAATATTATTTTCCTATTTTATCAAAAATTTTGATTTATTTAGATTTGTTTTTTGATTATTTTTATTACTTTAACAAATTTTATTATAAATAAGACCAGTGTTGTTATTGGACACAGATGCAGACTATCTATCTGTGTTTGGTGGCAACATTGTATGAGAATAGTTGAAGACAAGATTGAAGCAAAGTTGGGAGAAGTAGATTATAAGAAGAACGTGTTAATGAAAACCATATACATTGTTCTTATATTTGTACTTCTTATCATCGACCATGATCTACAGGAACAATAAATTATATGTGCGTTCCAGCAAGACTCAATTGCTAATTTTATTAAGAAATTGGAACAAGTATTATCTAAAATCTCAACTTTAGTTGCAGATATTATTGTTAGAAGTTGGAATAGTTATGTGAAGGGTTTTAATGGAATTTGTTGGTTTGATCCTATAAAAAAAATTTTTTATATTTAGAATTGATAATGAAATTGTTAGATATTACATGTAATAATTATTCCACAGTTCCCTCTGGAATAACTGATTTATACCGTGTAGACTGAAAAGGTTTATTTTATTATTTATTTTTTATGTAATAAAAACTTTACTGCACTTTTATTCTTTCCCAATTTATTCCTTTTGAAATTTTTCAACCTATTTTTACTAGTACAAGTACCCTTTTACCTTACCTCAAATTGGAATGGTTCAGAGAAACTTCAATATCAATCTATTCCTTTCTACACAAACACCATTTGAAATTCAAGATAATCTTAATTTTTATCGTGAAAAAGCTCTATATAGTAAACAACATCTTGTTACTATGAAGACTTTAACTCATGCTATAGAATATCATAATCTTCGATCATTGCAGATTCAACAAGTATAACATAAATACTATCAATGCCACGTTTTAAAGATAGCTCAATTAATTACGATTAGTTGCGGAATATAAAAATTGCGGTTCCCATATTTAGCTACGCCTGAATTTCATAATGATTTGCATTTGTCAAATGCGTTATTTTACGAGTTTCAAAATATGCGACCAATAGTAAACATAGTAATAGTGTTTTATTGCAAGAGAACTATGTTTACGAAAATATTTATTTTGAAAATATTCTAGTGATGTGAGCCGTTTAAAATCCTTAGCCGGCTAAGCCGTTTACTACCTAAATTGATAATTTTTATTGATATCATCAAATATAGAATTGTGCATGCATATTATATGTCGGCAAATCCATTTTATTATATAGTTATTTGCAAATTTTAAAATTTAAACAATAAATATTTAACATATTATATTATTGAACAATAAATATTTATTTTTATTATTGAACAATAAATAACTATATTATTGGTTGTAATTAATAGATTTATTTTTCATGAATTTATAAAATAAATTGATGTTATGAATGTGTATATAGTAATTAAATTGTTGTTATGTTGAAATATTTCGTGTGAGCAAGTCGTATATGCTGAAAAGCTACAGAGCACGTCACATTGATCTAGAACGAAAGCGCTTGGGCAAGATCAATGTATGGTGTTGGTAAACATTAAATTTAATAATGTCAATATTAATGTGTTTCTCTTCGAGTGTTGTAAAGACAACAGGAACAAGAATTAGATACTTTCAAAATCTGAAACGACATCAAGCTTCGTAGTATTACTTTTCGTTATTGTTTCATATTATGAATTATGAAAGATATAAGGATAAAGAGAAAACAAACTATCTAGTTCATAATAAAACAGTACAAAGTACTTGTAAAAATATTTCAATAATACGTTTCTAATCATATATATACTATACAGTGTGTGCGAATAAAAAACATTAGAATATCAGATAGAACAAACCAACGTTATTGTAAATATGATGTATTGTATATAATTCCCTCACTCTTAAAAAACAACCGATCAGTGAAAGTTATGCAATATTTTTGTCATGTGTGCGCAGATAAATAAATAGTCCTGAGGATAAATTATTTTATTTAAAGACTCAACCTTAATATAACGATTTCCCAGGTGATTTATAGAAAAATAATATTTTTTTATATTTATATTTTTTAAATAATCAACAACAAAAATTAATATTAATAAAATATAAATAAATTATATGAAAAAGGAAAATATATTAATGATAATTAATGATGGTATAATAATAAAAATCTACAAAAAAATACTTTTTTAAAATGAAAACTTTGTTCATTTTTTTTTCTATAAATTATAAAAATGATTATAATAAAAGTGATGATTAAAAATGATTAAAAAAAAGTTTATGTATGTATATTAAAATATATACATATCGAAGATTTACAAAAATAATATTAATAAAATAAAATAATAATAAAATTCATTAATTAGCATTAATATTTTTAAAAAAATTTGAAAAATAATAATATAAAATAATATATATATTCTATTGTTTTTTCTCGGTTGTAAAATAATAATTAATTAACAAAAAAATATACAAACACTAATATTTTTTCTCCAAGTTATTACTAAAAAAAAATTTATAATAATAATTAATCTGAATTTAACAAATTATAAAACCAGAAGAAAAACAATCAATAAAATTAATACTATTTATAAAACACAAATAAATATTTCATTCTATTGTTCGCTTCTTTTTCTTTGTTAATTAATTATGAATCTTAATTTTAATTGATAAATTGATAGATTTTTGTTGTTGATAATATGAATTATAATAATAATTAATATAATAATGATTATATAATAGTTGTCGTTGATGGTTTATATTATTCATTAATTATTTCAAATCATTGATTTTTACCACCAACTTTGTTTGTTATTATATCCATTCGTTGCCGATCCATAACCACCACTGCTTCCACCTCCACCTGTACCATAACCACCTGTTCCACTACCGCTATATGTTCCATATCCACCATAATAAATGCTATTTTAAAATGAATCATTTAATTAATTGTTTGTTCAAAAAATAAAAATGAATATATTGAATCAATTTATTTTGATTCACTTACTCATTTGCACCAGAACTACTTCCATAAGTTCCTCGCTCACTGCTACTACCAGTAAACTTTCTATAATCTCTATTTTGTCCACCACCACCCCTACCACGTCCACGAGTGCTGCGAGTGCCACTATAAGATTGTACTTCTCTTGCTACAGTCTCCAACCATCCAGGAATTTCTTGATTTGCCTCTCTCAACAACTCAATTAAATCTTTTACTATTCCCTTATTATTCCGATTGAAAAATGCCGTTGATAATCCAACATTACCGGCACGTCCTGTACGTCCAATTCTATGTACATAATCGTCAATATCTGTTGGAAGGTCATAATTGATGACATGTGTGACATTAGGAATATCTAGTCCACGGGCTGCCACTGCGGTTGCTACCATAATAGGTGTACGTCCAGATCTGAATGAATCCAATGCTCTCTCTCGCTCACGTTGTGATCTATCACCATGAATAGATGTTGCTGGGTAGCCTGCTTGAATCAAATAGTCTGATAGCATGTCTGCCATACGTTTTGTCTCAACAAAAATCAACGTTAGACCACCTTGCTCAACTCCTGGTTGTGAATGAAGTATATCCAACAAAATTGATCGCTTATCATCATCCTCTACATACTCTATCTTCTGTGTTATATTCTCACTAGTACTTCCAACTCTTCCAACACTTAAAAATACATAGTCCTTTAAAAAGTCTCGTGCAAGTATTTGAATGTCACGTGGAAATGTTGCACTAAACATAAGTGTTTGTCGTCCATCCACTCCGGGCATGTCTAAAAAATTTATAAAGTTTATTTATGATTTTGGGAAAAACATGTACAAAAAAAAAATCATTTTTACCTTCTTGTTCAACAATACGTCTAATTTGGGGTTCAAAACCCATATCTAACATACGATCAGCTTCATCAAGCACCAAGTATCGAATATTTGATAAACTAACACGGCCACGTTCGATCAAGTCAACAAGACGACCAGGTGTAGCAGTCAACAAATCACAACCTTTATCAACAGTTCTCAACTGACTGGATATGTCAGCTCCACCATAAACAACACAAGGATGAACCCATGAACGATATGCAAATTTTCTTGCTTCTTCGTAAATTTGTGATGCCAATTCTCTGGTCGGTGCAAGAATCAATGCTACAGGGTAGGCTTTTCGGCTACGAGACATTCCACGAGTATAGCCAGTTGGTTCTGGTGGAGGAGTTGGTGGTCCATGCTTGAATAATTCTGACAAGATCGGAAATAAAAACCCACCTGTTTTACCAGATCCGGTTTGAGCACATGCCATTAAATCTCTACCTGCTGTCACAATAGGTATAGAATATTTTTGTACTGGTGTTGGTGTATTATAACGTGCAAGATCAATATTAGCAAGTAAATGTGTATCTAATGGTGGACTAGTAAACTAAACAAGTAGAATAGATCAATGAATTAATATCGATAAAGGTTTACATTAGTGAGTGTAAGTTAATACAAAAAAAAAATCAAATTCACCTGCGTTACGGAGTCGGGTACATTATTACCGCTAGCTTCAACAGGAATATCATCATATTTTTCAAAATTGATACCAGTATGTTGACGATCTAAGTCACCAGCATTACCAAAAAGATCCCTTTCTAATTTTTGATTTTTTGGAGCAATAGTATGTGCACCTTCATGCCAACTACCATAACCATCATTATCGCGCCTATTATAAAAATCGTCAGCAGCAAAATTACCACCACGATGACTGTTACGACCAGCACCTCCACTATTGCTGCCAGTATTTCTATAACCCGAATTCCAATTTTCACCTTGTGATGATGCACGATCATTCCAACCACCACGACTTGATGATGAATATCCCATTTCACTACGACTACCACCCCAAGCATCTGGTCTAGGAAAAGATGTCTGGCGAGTATCCCAATTTACTGCTGGAGCTGCACTATTGTTGTTATATTAAAAATTAAAAATATTAATTATTAATGTAATATATTTGTTATCATTTAAAATATTATTAGATAAAGGTCTGATAATACTTATATAATCAATATATGTATCATTATTAACAAAACATTGCAAAAATAAAAAAATTCCTCTGATAGTCCGTTTACCAATAAATAAACAAATACAAACCTTTCATTTCTTGTGTGCCATCCGTTATTAGAACGACGAGATTGAAGTGGTGGTACTAATTCATCAGACTCATTATTATAATAGTTGTTATTGACGTCATTATTATTATAATAACTATTATTATTATCTGGTGGTGTTGTAGTAATAGTTGCAATATTTCTATAATTTGAAGAAGCGGGATTTGAAGAAGCGGGTGTTGTTGATGATATAGTTATTCGTTCTTGAGAAGCAGAAGATGTATTAGTAATTGTAGTTGTTGTATTATCATTAGTAGTATCAATATTATTAGCGGATTTATTTCTCATATGAGGAGGAACATATCGACCAGCGGTAGGCTTCCCCTTGATGCCCAAATTAGCTATTATAACGATGAGTAAATAAATTTTAAAGAAGGTAGAGATAGATAGATCCATGTAAGAAATAAATATATAAATAATAATATTTTTTTTCCTTTAAAAAATACATGTATAGATTTGCAAAATAATAAAAATCTAATAATAATAACAACAAAACACATACCAAATTGCTCGTCTAGGCGTGAATCATTTGAATTGCCATTGTTCATAATTGAAATGTAAAAATTTTAAAATATGAGTTGCAAAATGAAAAAAAAAACAAAATTTAATTATAGATTGAGATTTTTTGTGTATTTATATATTATGTTTATATAGTTAGTATTAGGTTAATAGATGAAAAATGTCGAGGAAAAATTTTTTTTTTAAAAAAGTTTATTTTATTTATTATATATATAAAGCCACTATTGTATTTATTAAGGAAAAAAAAAATTTTTTTTTTCAGTCAGATTGATTTATAATCTTTGTTTTCAGTCAATTTAACTTTTAACTTTGGCGTTAAATTATGACTACGCATAAAAAATCAAAAAAAAATACTTATTGTGTGAAATAATAATAATAATAACTTATTCTATTCACGATACATGGAAAAGAAATCATGCAAAAATTTTCCGTTAAATTTAAATTTAATGTTACACTTCAAATAAATAAATTTATTTCATTTTCCAAAGATATATCGATATTATCTATATATGTGATTAATATTATATGAAGTATTAGTTAATTAATTATTTAATAAACATGGTTGACTCATTGATTACCGTATTTCTCAATGATTGATATTAATTGATATCAAAACTGAAATATTGAAAATTACAATTTTTTTTGCTTTTCTTGTATGAAGTAAATAGTAATATTTATTTATTAATAAATATCTAGATATAATAATAATAATAAAAAACAATTATTTATGGTCAAGTATGTGACACGAAATTACATCATCGCCATTTTATTTTTTACCTTTTCTAGCAGGAAGAAAAAAAAGAGAATAATGAATTGCGTTTAAACTACTATGGAATTAAGACATTGTATTATTTGTGAATGGCATTTTGAATTGAATTTAACACAATTTTTTCACATTCCACATTAGAAAATGCAAGTAGTGATTCAGCAAGAAAGCTTTCAAAGAAACTCACTCTTTATCTTACAAGGATTACTAAAATTGTGTGATCAGTGAATAATGCTTTGAATTTAAAAGTCAAAAATTTGATTTGATAGATTTTCAAGAAATATATTTCAATCAATCAATCAATCAAGAAACATTCTACACATTAGATCCATCTAATGAAGGGATTTGATTGCACATTAAAAATTTAAAATGTTATAATTTGTACTAAATGATAATAGTAATGATAATGATCAATAATAAACAATAATAATAATAATTACATAATTAAGTTTCTTTTTCTACAAGTAAAATTTGAATCAAAATCTACAATAAGAGCAAAACATTGTTTAGTTCGGTTACATGCAAGATAGTAACTTAGTACCTTAATAACTTGTATTATAAATGTACAGTATAACCTTGTCACAACAAGTGGCTGGATGTATAAGAAAATTTCATTTAAAATTACAATTTTTATGATATACACACATCATAACAGTAAGAAATTTCTTGATTTCCAAAGTATTGATTGGTATACATTAATTAGTACTATTAAAAACCTCTTATCATCATGACTCATTGAGAATATATAATATATACTGCCACCTTTGTTTTTTTTAACAAACCACAAATAATTATGACCATGAGAAAAATAAAGTATGTCAATCTTTTGTTGGAAAAAGATGTTTGTTATTATATGGGCATACTACAGCAAAACCAGACAAGTGAACATTGATATTATCAAGAATTTCAGGGATCAAAAATTTAGTTATTCTTAAGTGATATATAGAATTACTCCTATATAAAAATAATAATATGAAACTCATCTATGGAGTCCAAAAATCATAGTACAACCAGAAGTATTTTGAAAAGGAGAAAATTGGCCCTTATATTTTCAAAATAAATGATACTCGGACACTGGAAGTTTATCTAAGGAATGAAAGGATTGTCTATGAAATTTACCAAGAAAGAAAAAATCATAACTTGTAAAAGAACTTTGCCACAAAATTGTGAAGAATTTAGAAAGAAAAAGAAAATTGGAAGGGAAATAATTTACTACCTACTTATAGATGAGCATGCATTTATTTATTATCTTTTAAAAATTAAAGAATTAGTGTGGGTTGGTTTGACTTGCTTAGGTTTTACTTCAATTATTTGTTCTTGTTTCTTTTTAAGTGAATTTTCTCATCTTTTTTTGTAAGCTGTAGTAGTTTATTCTTTTTCCTTGGTAATGCTGATAAAGATTTTTGGCTAAATGTGGTTCTTGTTTTAGTTGCTGAATTGCTTGGGCTTGTCAACTTATCTCTTGATTCTTAAATGTTTCTAATTGCTCTAATGTAAACGTTCAAATAATTATCACAATTATTTACAAACGTTTAGATATTTATTTAACACTATTAATGAACTGATAATTTTATTATTGTAAAATTATATAAAAGTTATCTTTATTTTACATCTTTAAATAATAAAAATACAATTCTTAAAATACAAATATAAATCATAAAGAAATAAAGAAATATATAATCTATATATTGTATAGAAGCTTATAGACTTCCCGGAAAGTATTGATCATAATTAAAGATAACTTCTTAATTATAAATAATATAAATAAAAATAATAATATGATTATATTCCCCACAATATAACATAACAATATAATATCCACTTTTCTTAATAAAAATAATAATGATAATAATAATAATAATATGTATAATTCACCAAAAATCCCGATTGCCAAGTGACTTAAATTAAACGATAAAAAAAAAAAAATATGAATTCCTCTTACCAAATATGGTAATAAAATTAAATGCCATTTGTGTGACATATTATTTCGAGGATTGTTACATCTAATTTCTCAGCTAATTGTCTTTCTCTTCATTCCTGGGCTACTTCTATGGCTTCAAGGTGAATTTCAACATCTAAACTTGCCTCTCTAGTTTTTACTTCAATTTTCAATAATTTCAATAGTTTTGATTATTCTGCTATTCCTCTCTTCATTTTTTAACCACTTAATAAATCTTCTTTTAATTATCTTTATCTGTTTTTATTTCTTCATCAATTGACTCATAATATTTTGAAACTATTTCAGAAATGTTATTTTCAAGGTTTTTATAATCTTTTTCAATTCTTTCTTTTTCCTTATTTAACTTATACTTTTCTAAGTTTTCTTTGACTAATCTCAATTTTGTTTTTTTATTTTTTTATTCAAGTAATATCAAATAATTGTATACATGTGAATAATTAATAATAATGATAATTCTATATATTTGTAATTGATTAAATGCCCATGTACACTTAAACCATTAAGCATAGCATGACATACTTTCCTTTTAACAAATTAAATTGTAATTTGGGAATGGAACCCTTGAATTGTATTACCTTGATATTATTGAGTTGATCAAGTATCCTTGGTGTATCCATCTTGAAATTGATTGTTGGTTTTTTGGTGGAATATTTGTGTTTTATTGCTATTTTTATTATTATTATTTTTTTTTGTTATTTTTGGTGTTGTTGTTGATATTTTTTTTGTTTGGGGGTTTTCCTTTCCTTTTGATTCCAATAAAAGACACCAGAAAAAAAAATTAAAAGTGCATGCTTATAATTTCTTCAATCAAACTGAAGAAAAAGATCACTCCAGCAATGCATACAAGCTTTCTCATAAGCCAGCCAGTTATCTTCTCAATGGTGCACTGCATAAACATCAAGACTAAAGGAATTAAATTGCTCAAAAGGTCAGTTAAATATAAAAATTCAATGTTTTTGCATGTATGACCATACTTAGAACAAACAATACCATCCCATGCCATGTGCATGATGTGAAGAATTAAATCAATTTGCCATGGCTGTGGCTTCTTACCAAGATCCTTACATATGCCAAATATTCCTTTATAAGCATCATTAAATAAAGATGAGTTTCCCTTAAATATGAGTTCATGATCATTTAAGGACATATGGAGAGGCAAAAATGCTGTAATGAATGAAGGAATAATTTCATTATAATTGAGAAGCCAATGTATAACAGCTTTATGAATGAAAAACTGGCCAGGCCAGTCTGCAACAATGGGAATTGCTAATTAGAAAGATACGCTTGCATTAGTTCTTGACCATATATGATTTGGAGAGCTTTTGTATAATCTTCCACACCTTTCAAATTGCTTTCAACAAAATCAAAGAGGATGGCATTCTGTATATCTTTTTCCCACTAACCTATCATTGTCCATGAGCTCATTATCAGAACATTCTTTACCTATATAGTCTTGCATGTAATCATTATAAGAGACACCAATATTTGTGATAAATTGGTAATTGAGATGTTTCATAATCAACTCATTATCAAAGATTTTTGGATTCAATACCCCATTGCATGGTATTGCTAACATCCGGAAAATATAAAAAAAATTTGCATGTGTCAATTGTAAGTTTAATGATAAAAAAGTGTAAAACTTATGTTGGCACTGTAAGATTTATTTGATATTACATCAGTGTCATAAGATTTACGCAAGTTTACACTAAATTAATTTCCTGATGAACATGTTGGGACATGGATTTGTTACAATAGCACCCCATGTGTACTGCCTAAGATGTAGTGGTAGTATCAGGTTGTCTCTGGATGTGAATGCACTTTTTGAATATTTGTAAGTGAATTCTCTATATATTTCTCATGTTCACCTGCAACTTACTTTTTTATACAATCTACTGCTCTTGATGTTGTGGTTGCTCCAAGGTTTGCCATTGTATTTAGGCCTTCATTACTTGTACCTACCAAATCTAAATAGAATGCAAGGTCAAACTTAAAAGAATTAATTTTGTATTATTTAATGAAGCAAGAAGATAACATATGAAAACCATTAATTTCTTCATATGGTCCATTATCCATAATTACATTCAAATGGCCAAGCTGCTAAATAGAGTTAGTTGGTCAAAAAACCCTTTCAAGCTTGGTTCTATCTCTTGGAGCAATATTCATGTTTCATCAAAATTGTATATAGGACCTTCTTTACTTGAACATTCTCTTTCATAAAAGATCTTTACTCTCTTAGGTCCTCTTTTTAAAGGATTTTCTACAAAATTCATATAACAAATGTTACAAAATGTCAGTTAACTTAAAGAAAAGAAGATTTGTTGATTTGTGATTAAAGTTTCATTATATAAATAATATATTGCTTTGCAAGTTTCATAGATCTTGCTTTTAACACTTCAATCAACTGTTATATAACTATGAATAATTATAAAACATTCATCAAGTATAATGATTTAGTATTTAACAAATAATAAGCACAGATTATACTTGTAAAACCAAGGTTGTTTGTTATATTCACTCTCATTAATTCCAATATATATAAGATATAGATGATCACATAACAATTTAATAAATAATATTAATAATAAGCACAGACTATACTTGTAAAAACCAAGGTTTGTTTGTTATATTCACTCTCATTAATTCCAATGTATATAAGATCTAGATGATTGCATAACAATTTACAGATTTTATACTTTAAAAACAAGATTTGTTTTTTATATACAAGATAGTCATAGGCTACTTAACTTTTAGGCATTTCTATTATAGTGTTGCTATGATAGTTTCATTTCATCAATTAATATTATAATAAATTAATAACCTATAAATAA
>CAJVPN010000784.1:0-21363 GCA_910592215.1 Entrophospora candida
TGGTTTTTACTCTCCTAGGTTCTCTTTTTAAAGGATTTTCTACAAAATTCATATAACAAATGTTACATAAAACAACACGTTACTTTCACTAAGTTGTTGTTCTCAGCTTCTTTCCATTTATTGCCTTTCAGTTGACGAAATTTAGCTGATTCAGCGGTTTACATTCTGTGCAACGTTTGAGTAAATCGTATTATTATGAAAGTTGTGGGATTCAAAAGGTATGATAGCAACAAAGTGTAAAGCTTCAAGTTTGTGTAATTATTTACACATGATTTATTGTCAAGAATGGGCTACGTGATACCCTTGTAAAAGTATTTAAAACTATAAAAAAAAAATTTTTGAAATCAATTGTAAAAATTCTTTCCTTTATGCAGGACGGTCAGTCTCTCCTGTTAGTAAAATACCCAATGAATCAAAAATGAAGCTAACTACTGGGAAATTGTAGAAGACACATTGTTCGGGTATGCAAAGAATCAATACATGAAGAGTAGGTTCTTTATATTTAATTTGATTTTGTCATCCACAATTCTAACACACAATTTACATGATTCTGGAATGTTTTACTAGACATGCCCATTCGTTTATAATAAATCTTCATGATGAAAAGATAAAGGGCTTATTTAGTAATGCTGAATGGACTGAATTAACAAAAGAAGACCAACTGAAAAATTTCGAAATATCAGATGAATTGGCTAGTCGTATGATTTCTTATAAAAAAAAAAAGAAGTTAAAAGAAATCAGAAGTAATTTCATGAAATCTTATCTCAACGATGGAGAAACTTATAATCCTTCTTTGCACCATGATAAAGAATGGATCCATCAATCAGTAAGAGCTCTAGTGAGTCTATGGTAAAGACTAGTGCCGTAATCCAAAAAAGGAAAAAGTATGGTTGCAAAAGTGGTCGCAACCACTTTTTATATGCCGTAAATACAATTACTACCATCATCATAATTTACGGCATTAGTCTTTAGTCTATGGGAAAACGATTTTGTACCTTTAGCAAGAACACAATATGAAAATTGGTATATTGTCAATTTGATGGGACCAGTTCCTAGATATTTGTTCCAGGGACCCTAAATTTGGAACTGATATAAAAAGGTATTTATCCATTTTTTTTACTAGTGCAATAAATAAATCATCATTTCTAATGTGATCTTGTTTATGATGCTATATAGAACTGATGTTCCCTCTTCAGCCAGCAGCAATAGAAAAAATCGAGGTAAAAAAATAGGATCTAGAAAAATGGTGGGAAGAAAAATCGAAGGATTACTACATTTTGGCTTAAGATTACAACTTGTTAAAATGTGGCAGGCTGGTGGATCCATCACAATATTTAAAAAAAAGTAACACGGTTCATCACCCAACATCAAGGTTTGACCCAGTTGGTATTCAGAACTTTCTTAAATTGTTAACAGAGGTATATTTAATCAAGGTAAAATATTTGTCATTTAAGAATAATGAATTTTATTTCTCTTATGTATTATTCCTAATTGGTTGGACCTTTGCTTTACAGAAATAACAATAAACAATCTTAATATTCTGGGCGTGGTATCCAATTCCAAAGCTGAAGAAGATCTTTTCATAAAAGAATTGAAACAAGCGGGCCAAACCACACCATCACCAACAGGCAGATATTTTGCAGACTGCTGGATGTTCCTAAAAAAGCTCAAGCAACCAAAAAATATATTTTTAATGTAAACTCTCGATATAATCATATAGTGTTCCATTATCTTAACTAAAGCTCGATATAGTGAAGTTTTGTTGATCATTACTTAATTGTATTAAATAATAAATAAATTTTTGAATTTAGTAATTTGTCGCAAAAAAATTTTCTCGTGAATATTAACATTAATATTAATATGAATTTGGTAATTTGTCGCAAAAATTTTTTAAAAGTATTATATATGAAATGGAAGAATTAAACTTAGTAATAGTGTTGAAAAATAAAGCAATTGAATTTTATTAACGAATTTTAGTAATGTGTCGCGCGCGAAAAATAAAGTAATTGAATTTAGTAATGTGTCGCAAAAAAAATAAATTGAATTTAGTACATAGTAATAGCAAAAAAAAATAAAGTCATATCACGGGATTTTTTGTAAAAATTTTTGTCAAAACCAAATCTTTCTTATATCGAGCGCCGATTGTACTAATCACGCTATTATTATTATACGGGACACAAAGTGAAAATATCATGATTTAATGACCTCTATTAAATAATAAAAAATCTATAGACGTACTTTATGTGATTAAATAATTCTTCATTTTTATTTGGTTGGCATTATGGAAGAACAGGGCCAAGGTTTCCAGTCGAAACTACTTCTCTTAGTAGCCGAAACACTTTGGACAAAAATTAATTTTAAATTATTTAAATTAAAATATATAGTTTTTTCATGTTCATTCTTATAAAAAATATTGATATTGCCAACGTTACCTTTTTTTCGAAGATAGTTCGGACCGGAAACCTTAAGCAGGACCGTGGAAGAAGTCCTAATTTAAGAAAGTACGAAATTAGTGTTACAGGTCAAAATCTTGAGTTGGAAAATAACCTTTTTGTTTCATAACAATCTTGAATCATCATAATAATAATAAATTGACAAAACTACCTAACATATAAATTCGCCTAAACAACACAGTTTCATCCAACTATTTATCCATCCCAAAACCTTGTATATATTATTAGTGAACGCACCAATAACCTCTATTTATTTGACAAATACTACTGTCTGTGACCTAGGAAGGTGTATGACATGTATAGGCATATAAATTATAACATTAGTCTAGACACCATAGGGACGTTATTAGATACAATGGGGTTAGACTTGACCGTAATTAAGCTGACGGTATTTGTATTGGTAATTCTTGATGATTTAACACATAAAGATTAAAGCATATTAGTATGAATGGCATTTAAACACAATTTAAATACCAATAACAATAAGTAATTCTCAATAAAAATGCCTATTTTCAACAGTGAACTTTTTTGCTTGCCTTTTTGGTTTCTTACTTCACTATAAAAACCATCAATAAATAGAGCCAAGAAAAATCAAAATCAGAGATAAATCAGACAAACTCCCTGTAATAGAATATATTCAGAAAGAATAGAAAATATATGAAAGGATTCCGAGCAATTATTTGATAAAATATTGGATTGATTGCAGTTCGAAAATATAATTCTCATAGGAGAGAATATCTGAATTTGTGTTTGGATTAAGTGATATTATTAAAAATATTAAAATTATCTTTGGTTTATTGTTTCCTTTTTTGGAACGTGAATTTGGCAAGATGCCAAAATTTCGGATTTTGCCATAGTAATTGTCATCTTTAGACCGATTGCACTAACAAAATAATTTATATTGTAATCGTGCCATCTAGCAAATTTCAACATTTTGTGGTGGTATGTTCATTCGCCTCATATAAATATTTCTAATATAAATAAGATCGTGTGTCATTCTGGTAGATTAACAAATCTCACATAGTGTTAGTCAATAAGTAATTTTTTCGAATTACAATAATAATGAAATGTAATTAGACCACAAAAAGAGAGATATTATTCCCATTTTTGAATATATTATCTCTTGTTTATGGGCACAGAGCGATTTGTTGGAGGACAATGAAAAAACCATAAAAAATCGCCATATTCCAACAGTCTTTTACTCAATATGCAGAAATTCTTTTATTATAAAAAACCCTTTGTGCCCATAATTTAGAGTATTATACTACAATATTATTCAAAAACGGGAACAATATCTCTTTTTTTCGTGGACTAGTTATATTATAAAAGTATGTATTTTTATTATCATCTATTAATACTTTTGAAATGTAACAGTCCATGAAAAGTGAGATATTATTTCCGTTTTTGAATAAAATTCTAATATACTATCTTTGGTTTATGAGCACAGAGGAATCAAGTGTTGGCGACAAACCCCCCGTGATCAAAAATGGTCAGATTGCTCAATGCGCAAAATTTATTTAACACAAGAAAGGAACGAAACATTTGCCGTGTCATGACCACCTTCCGAAAACAGTAAGGCAATTGACCTTCCTCACCGATTGTCTCCTTTTGCGTTTAGCCGCGCTTGGTCTTTTCAGCTTTTGGCGCAATCAATGTTTTCACCATCTCTGCCAAAATATATTTTAGAATGGATACCTTTTGAGCAATTTAAAAAAGTAACAAAATTGACAGAAGGTGGATTTAGTTCAATTTATACTGCTACATGGACAAGAGGACGAATAATTGATTATGATGAAAGTAAAAAGGAATTTAGTTATTTAGGAGGAGGGCAATTAGTAGTATTAAAAAGTTTAAATGATTCAGGAAAAGGCTTTTTTGATGAGGTTGGTAATTGTCATTTATAAACAATATTCTATTATATATTACTAATTGATTGTTCCTTGCTATGGTATAACTAATTCCCAGATAATGGAAACTATGCAATAGTTTTAACTTATGTAAATGAAAATTTAAGGGATTACTTGCAAAAAAATCATTCAAATTTAACATTAAAAAACAGAATTGTAATCTTTTATTATTCATGTATTTCATTATATGCTATACATGGAAAAGATTTAGTCCATTGTAATTTACATAGTAGTAATATACTTGTGGAAGGGGATGGTTGTTATATTACAGATTTAAGATTGTGTGGACTAGTTGATGAAAAGTCATCAAATAAAGTCTACGGAATTGTATCATATATTGCACCCGAGCTACTTAGAGCAAAATTAGTAGTACAAAGAACACAAAAGAAACAGATATCTATAGTGTTGGGATGTTAATGTGGGAAATATTTGCAGGACATCCACCATTTGATGATAGGGGTCACAATCATCGTTTGATATATGTGAAGGTTTACGACCACCAATATTATCTGAAATTCCTGATGATTATGCGCAAATGATGCAGAGATGTTGGGATGTGGATCCATCAAAAAGGCCAACTGATAATGACCTGTTTGATTTTGTTTATAATAAACGTAATGAAATTATTAAAAATGATAATAATAATATATAGTAATAATACTACTATTAGCAGTGGTAGTAGTGCTTCGCAACAAGCACACAAATCACACCCAGATGCATATCATAAAAGTAGAATATTAGATAAAGAGATTGCTAAATCTAAAAGTTTAAAATTTTATACAAGTAATGATAGCTCGTTAAATAATCTTGATTTTAACTCTTTTCTCTAAAATGTCAACAAGGGTGAATAAAATTTTCATTATTAATTGGAAATTATCACCCATCAACTATTATTCAAAGCTAAATTATTATAATAATAAATTTTTTGATTCTTGTTATATATAATAAAATAAAGGGCAGTTGTATGTGAAATTGAAATCTATAATTAAAATTTTGGGGTGGGATGTTTGGATTAGTACACGTATTAAATAATTATAATACTAATACACATTACACACTCTCTATAACGAACCTTTGGGCTGGGCTAAAAAAGTTCGTTACAGGGGATTTGTTAAAAAAAATTTAATGCTTATGATCATGATTGTGATCAGGATAAGGATCATGTTAAGGAGGATAAGAAACTGATAATGAAGTGATCAATGATCAAAAGGTTTACATATAACGCAATCGATTTTGTGAAATACAAATTATTTAAAAAAAATATCTAATGTTGATTGTTGATTTGAATCAATTTCTATTTTTTTTTTTAAAAAAATTTTCTTTTAATGGTTTAATTTCATTGTTGCTTAGTTGCAACTTTTCGGATTGTTGGCCAATGCATATGTTTAATTTCTCTATTGCTAATATGGAAACCCTTCAATGACTTCTTCTTGATTTTGTTCATTTGGAGTAATCATTAAAATTATTTCGGGGCCCTTTTCAGTATCACCAATCATGATGTATTTAGATGCAGATATAGGATTAGTGGGACATCAATATTAATGTTAAAACGTAAAAAATTAACAGAAGATAATCTGATATACGATCATCAGTTCGTTATAGACAGATGTAGGATATATAGATGATGATTTTTCTGAAAAAGTTCGTTATACAGTATAGAAAATTTAATTAATAAATTAGAGATTTTTTAAAATAGTAAAAAATCGGGCTTAAATCTCATATAGCGCGAATTGCAAATTTCATATTCACGCACAACTTACCCATAAACTAGAGGCATTATGCTACAAACTGTATTCAAAAAACGAAAAGATATCTTTCTTTTCATGAACTAGTTATATTACGAGAGTATGTATGTATTTTTATTATTATTTCTTTTTACTTTGTCGATCGATCGCTAAAAAGATTGACAATAATAATAATAATAACGCCTGCCAATAAAGTTATTATATATTAAAATTTTCAAACCTAGAAAACAAAATATTCTGATTGGTTTTTTTTTTTTCATTAAAAAAAAAATAAAAAAATAATAATGTGTGCATCTTGCATTTTTAATACATTACGTGAATTAATAATGTGTTTTAAAAATAGTTATGACTTACTATTCTGATAATAATAATAGTAATAACGTAATTAATGTTGAAACCAAAAGTGGAGTAAAACATCCTCCAATAAAACGGGATCTACGAACCGAGTTTGTTATTTTTAACTCGAATGATCAACCCTAATACTAACTCAAATAGGACCCCAATTGTGGGGCCATTAGAATTAGCATTAGAAATTTTTACCCTTTTAAGCATGTAATATTTTCCTCCTTTTAACCATTTTAGCAAAAGCTTTACCCATATAAAACATTGAAAAAATTTATCCGATGTATTTTTATCTAAAGTTCTTGATAAACTCAATATAATCAATAAATAATCTAGTATTAGTAATAGCAGGGTCATTAGAAAATTTACTTAAAATGGAAAAAAACGCAAAACCTTCTATATCGATTATAATTACAATTTTAACCCTTGCCTATTTTTCTATTTTTAAAATTTACTTTATCCATAATTTCATATGACATAATTTCATATATAATAATAAATTTCGACCTCGTCACAGCGGATTTCTTTAAAAATATTTGTCACAGCGGATTTTATTAATATTAATATTAATAAATTCGTGTCACAGTGTTAACGGATTTTTGATTGGGAACCTTCTATATTTCTATATGACTACTAATCTTACCACAGTGGATTCACGTGACATATAAATTTATAAAATTATCCGAATTACTAAAATAGGCAACAAAATTTGTTTTAATTTATAGATTTAATTGATTAAGTAACAAAATTTTCCAAGTTTCTAAAATAATTTATCGAATGCTTGCGAGTAACAATATTTTTTAAGTTTCTAAAATAATTTATCAAGTGCTTGCGAGTAACAAATAATTAAATAGATTGTATGTTCAAATATTTGCAAATAACAAAATCCCAAGTTTCCAAATAGATGACTGAAAGTTTTTAGACAATAAAACGAACAGGATTTATTATCCTTCTCCAAAGATCAAAATTTCAAAATGCTATATTTAAAAAAATTTTTTGTCAATCATGATCATCACCATAGCGGATTTCTTGTCACAACGGATTTTTTTGGCCGGTCCCATCAATCCGCTGTGACGAGGTTTGACTGTATATCCGTTAAACCGAGACTCACAATGATCATAATCACCATTTTCGTCGAGTTTCAGAGTTTTTTAATTAAAATTTTTCTAAAAATATCAAAATTTCATCAAAACCTAAGCGTGTTGTGCATGATAAAGATGCTAAAAAATCTGCACATAATAATTTATTATATTGATATAGCATATGTTTGATAGAACATCACATTAAAGTGTTTCACTTGTTAATATTGAACCAAAAAGTATAAATATAACATACAAATCAAAACAATAATTCCTTTTGCTTCTTTACATATCAAAAATCTCGGGCGTTCATAAAAACCATAAAATAGATATAACAAAGCTCTTGTTTGATTTCCAATATAGAGTTTAGAAACTACCAAAAGATTTCCTCAACTTAGTTTTGAAATAAGCTCAACTTTTGTCAAAGTAGTCTTGACCAAAACTACATTAATTTACATTTATCGCGCCTCTTCAAATTTCAGCAATGAAACGAATTCTTTTGAACACGCTCTTCGCAGCATTCTTATTTAGCACCTTGATTAATGCAGCTTACGTCAACTCTGGAAGAGGACTACTCTTCAAAAGACAAGGTTCGTGTGTCCTAAATTATCATAAAAAAAGTCAACAAATAATTTTTTTTCTTTTTTAAAAGCTCCTCTTTTAAATCTTTATTAATCATGCACATTTATCAGCTATTGGAGACACATGCAGAGGGGATACTGAATGTGCTTCTAGTATTTGTTCCGGTACATGCAAAGATTCCGATAATCGTCCTGATGGAGCAAGTTGTGAAGTAAATGGAGCATGCAATAGCAAAAATTGCGATAGTCGCTGTTTTACTCCCAAAGGTACCGTCAAATTAAATTTTTTTCTTTTTCAGAAAGCTCCTCTTTCAAATCTTTATTAATCATGCACATTTATCAGCTATTGGAGACACATGCGGAGGGGATACTGAATGTGCTTCTAGTATTTGTGGCTCCAGTGCATGCAAAGATTCCGATAGTCGTCCTGCTGGAGAACGTTGTGTAGTAAAAGAAGCATGCGAAAGCAAAACTTGTGATCGCTTCTGTGTTGGTATCGAAAACAGCAAATGTAGTATAGATGTTGACTGTGGTTCACGTGTTTGCCGCAAGAGTGATAATACATGCCAGAGTCTAGATACACGTGAAGATGGAATAGAATGCACAGCAGATGCGGCTTGTAAATCTTCAATTTGCGTTGATTTTACTGAGTGCGGGAGTAGTGACAATCGTGGTGAAGATGCCTCGTGCTTAAACAATAATGCATGCCAAAGTGTGCTATGCACCCCGAATGGTTGTGCAAAATAGATTGTAATTTCTATGATTACGCATTTTATATGTAACAATTGATTAGATTATTATCAATTTACTTGATTAATCAATAAATAAAACACAATAACCTGAACTCTTTCTTGAAACTCCTTATTGATTACTCATGCATTTTACCTATTCTTTCTGTAATTTCCGTATTAGTATTAGCATGTTTTATATACGAGAATATTTTTTGTGAGAATTTTATTATATCTTTTTTTTTAATTGGAAAATAAAACCTAAATAATACAAACAAATAAATCAAAGATGTAATCCAAAATAAATAACTTTATCCAACAATGTCAAAAAGAAATAAACCTTGTCAAAATATATTTTGAATAATGATACCTTTTGAGCAATTTGAAAAGGTAGGTAACAAATTAATTGAAGGTGGATTTAGTTCAATTTATACTGCTTCATGGACAAAAGGAATTATTAATGATTATGATAGGAATTTAGTTATTTCGGAGCACAAGATGTAATATTAAAAAGTTTTAAATGATTCAAGTAATCCAGGAAAAGGCTTTATGAGGTTGATGGTTGTCATTTAAAGCAAAATAAATAATGCTGTATAGTGTTTCATATTGCAATCCCAAAAAGGAAACGTTGCAGCGAGTAACTTTAACACTGTATTATATGATTTTATATTTATTTTCAGACAATAACAAGTAGAGTTCTATACAATCGTATTTAAAACCGGGTTTATTCCGCAAAATCCGGTTTAATAAAGCTGGTTGAACTAGTAAACCATATCTAATATGACATAAAAAATTGATTTATAATAAAAATTTTCTACTATAACCAAAATAGTCACACCATTTATTAAGTATATAACTTTCAGCAAAAAAATTTACCAAAATCGGATGCCACATCAAATACAGTATTAGTTATTCGAAACTCAATCGGCGAACCGGAGTGCGCAGTAGGTTACACGAAATTTTGATTTTGTCAGTTTTATTATTAAACAAAAATCTAACTCCTCTCCGCATAATAATAAACAACAACAACAAATAAATAAATAATAAATTATGATTATGACAATAAATTAATAATAAATTATTATTATGACAATAAATTAATAATAAATTATTATTTTAAAAATTATTCCGTTTTATATTCCGCGTAACAAACATTGAAGATTCATTTCACAGAAACAGATTTTATTGATTTCTGGAAAACCATTTTGATTCAATTAAGGATTTTTCATTTAATTATAATCTTCTAGTTAAAATAGCAATTATTATTTCTCTTTCAAATGCTAATGTTGAAAGAATATTTTCTCAAACAAAATTAAAAAAATAAGGAACAAAATGAATATTATAATACATTAAATAAAAAAAATTTTTTTTGCAGATCGAATTTTGGATTCGATCTTGTAGAAAATCCCTACTATAAAAATATAAGATAAGACACCCTTTTTAGCATAAGATAGTCATATTTCTACCCAATCAAAATAAAGAGAGTGGTGTGGTAACACACGGAATCTTGTTTGTAGAATTCGGAGACTCTCTTCGCTTGCAACTTCTTTTGGATGATCCCTTTTAATAATGGTTTATATGGCACATATAATAAACCGGTAAGAGAGACTTTATGTGTATTTCAAGATAGGTCTGAATTTAGACTAGATCAATGGATGCGTCAAGATTTAGAAAGTGAGTTGACAAAAGCTAGAGAAGCAATTGCAAAGTTTTTTAATGCGGTCACAATGGAATAATAATATTTATACAAAATGCTCAATTATAATTGTTTGCCAAAATTGATTTTGAAAAATAATTATGCTATTTGATTTATTTAATTTCGGATATAATTTCAGCAAATATTAATATTAAAATTAATTACGACTACTATGAAACCCCATTTCGGCATTTCAGAGCAACAAACATTAAGAGAGTGTGTGGTATTTGGCCATGTGGATTTAAAATTCACATATGTGAAAATTAAATAATTTTATATCACAACGAACAGAGTAGGGAGACAAGGTTTGCTTGATTGACTAATAAAATGTAATAAAAACAAAAAATACTGGATTGAATCAAATTAATTATTTTATTTTTTCCTTCTGCCGTCTACAATTCTGTGAGAGGGAGAACTTATTGATGAATATTTAATTTCCAAAATTGAAATTTTTTAAGAATTAACTCCACAAAAGGCTTAGATGTTCAATTTCTTATTTTGTCAAATCATTCATTTTTAAAAACGTACTTATTTTTCACAACGCAGATTTCCATATTCTCAAACACGCTTTTTCTTCCCGTTGTCACACGAAACCGAAAGAAATTTTTTTCAAACCAGCCACGCCTATCTTTAATTTTAGTTAAATTAAATTTATAAAAAGTAATTTTTATAATGAATATAATAAAAAACCATCCTTTTACATTTATACTAATTACTGTAATCAATTTTTATTATTGACAAAGACAAAAGAGATTGGCATGATATTAATATATATCTTTCACCCTAATTTAAAAATAGGTAGCATTTATTTAAAATGATATCATTCACTCAATTTGACCGAAAATAATAAGTTAATAAAATATCACTTCCTGCATTCTTTATACTGCATATAAATTCTATTTTAAAAAAAAATAACGTGAAAATTAAAAGTTTTTTTCCTTTAAAAAAACATACAGTTTTCAACCAATAGAAAGCCAAACCTAGTTTCGATTAAGAAACCAACTTTTACATATTAATAACAATAAGAATTATAATTGGTCAAACAGGAGCAGAGTGACAAAGAATTTCTTTTAGATAGTGTGTAACATACATAATTTAAGTGTGATGTCTCAAAATGATCTACAGGTCTGGACGATTTTCCAGTTTAAAATTAATAATAATAATATGTAATATTGTATAAACACACGTAAATATTAATAATATTAATAAAATATGTGTGATCAAATAAATAAATAAATAAATACATAACTCGTAAAAACTTGATTTTTTTCTTATATTTCATAAAAATAATCATGTTCATTCACATATTCGTTCACTGCTAAATCATCATCACATAAAGAAGTAAAAAAAAGTAAAAAAGTATAAAGCAAAAATATTTTTTGTTTTTTGTTTTTTCGTGTTTACTGTTACATGTTACATCCGCGTGATTTGTAAGGTGGCACATTAAAAACTGATACCTAATTTGGTAACCAATTTATCAAAAATAAATTGTATATAAATATATAGTGTACTTTTTTTTTCCAAAACATTTGTAATTACTGATAAAATTTCAAAATTTTAAAATGTTGAACGAATTTAATGAATTAAATTTGGATATTTTAGTGCCAAATGGCGTTTTTCAATGTAAAGAAGATGAAATTGACAAATTATTTAACGCTGAACAAAGAACTCAAGCTTATTATGGTAAATATTAAAAAAAAATTTCTTTTTTAAAGATAAAAAAAAAGCGATAGAAAATAATATCGAATTTTTTATTTTTAGATGAATTTCTTCATTTATACCTCCTTCTAACTTTACCACCAAACTCAAATGTAAATTCTAAAAGTTCTGCTTTGGAATTATTTCAACAATTCGATATTTCGGTCGAAGCATCAATTGTCGATGAAAGTTTGATGATGATGCCTAAAAATACTCTTCCACCCGTATATCGTTTACCACCAGTAACTACTGATGATACCATCAATAATAATAATAATAATACAATAATAACAGGACCTTCAAATAATACTAGTAGTAATACTAGTAGTACTAGTTCATCTGTTACAACTAATTCTACAACTAACAATAATAGTAGTAGTGATTCACGTTCAACCGTTACATCACCCACAGTACCTACACCACCGTTGATGGATACGAAAACTATTAAAGCTCCTGAAGGGACTTTGATATTTTATTATAATTACAACCCAAAAAACAAAGATAAACAAATGGTGGTTGTTCAAAGAAACGAATGTTGGAGCTGTGTTGTACCATTAAGCGTACCTGTGGGTAAGATCATATTTACATATGTGATATATATGATCACGATTTTTGATTATGATTTGAAAGTATTTATTCATTATATTTATTTAAGCATCATTCTCAAAATACGCATGCGCACCTTACTCATTAATTATAACTTTGATCTTTTTTAGTTTATGTAAAGACTCACGTACAATCACCAGCATTATCACTTGGTGTTTTCGTTAGACAAAAACCAAAACCAGTAGATTCATTAAACAACAAATCTGATTCAGATTATTATATATCATCGGAAAATTATGGTTTAATGAATTTATTAGGAGGTTTAAAAGATGGTCAGTCAAATAAATTTGTTATTGTTATTATTGTTATTCTTATGATAAACAATATAATAACTTATCTCTTATTCATATTTTATTAGATCCAACATTCGAATCGCCAAGTTTCAATGTATCACCAAAAAATTTAATTTTAAATCATAATGATATAAAAAGAAGCAGTTCATCTTCATCAACACTTTCAAATCAATCAACTAAACGTTCAGTTCGTAAAATTTTATCAGTTAAAGCTGCCTTAAATGTTAAAATGAGAACAACAAGTATTTCGCCCTTAGACAATATGTTGATGATGTCTGTAGAATTGGAAAATAATTCAGAAACAAAGAATTCATTTTCAATAGAATCCATTAATGTACATATTGTAAATGGATTTATAAAAAGATACGATTGGAATCCTGATGATGACAGTAAAGTAAATTATCCATCATTATTATATATTATATATATATAGTGATAGTTAATTTATATATTAAACTAATTTTTATTATTATTATTATTTATAACAATAAAGGAAAATTTTCCTTTAACTCTTCAACCAGTTGATCAAACAACTTTTCTGTACAGTATCACAATACTCGAAAATCCGATATTTCCAAAATTTAATCCACAATATTTCCCATCACCACAACCAAACTCTAACAATCAATTGGTACGAAAATTTTCAATAACACCGCCAACCAATCCACATTTAAACAATAATCCAAATTCATCATATCCTGTGACCGAGGAAAAACAACGACATTTATCAATAACTGTTAAAGGGTGTCCGATAATCGATGGTAAAAAAAATCGGTTAATTGAATCAAGATGGAATTGTATGCTGGATTTAACTAACTTGTTAAAAAAAGATGATTCTTTGCCTCCTCCTCAACAATTACCAAACAATTTTATTAAAAATTATAACAATAATTATAATCATAATAACAACAATAATAACAAATCTCGTCATATGTCAATGCAATTAAATTCAAGATATTCTATGATTAGCAATAATTATAATTATAATCAGAATAGTAATTTTTCAACCCCTGGAACAACTAGATCTTCTAGAAGCAATACAATATTTTTGCCAACTGGCGTGTCTACTCCAACTGCTTCAAAATCTTCTTATAATGTAACGAATAATAAAAAAAATGGTATAATACCTAAACTAACAAATATACCTGAAAATCCTGGAATCCGTCACAACAATCACAACAATATTGATAGCAGGAGCATTAATAACAACAGCCACAATAATAATCATAAAGAAGCTAATGATGGTGTAGTTGTATCATTCTTGGGTAAGAATGATTAAATAATAATTTATGTTATTAATACTAATAAAATTAAGAAATTTTATTAATCCTATTTTATTTTATTTCTCCAATATTCAAAAAAATCAAATATACAAAATATAGTGAGTCCAAAAGTTGTTGTAGGAAAAGTATTTACTTTAAATGTCTTCATATTAAACAAATCAAAACATCCAAGAAAATTCACTATAATTATACCTAATAAAAGAAGACCTAATGATAGGTAAATGATTATAATAATTATAAAATAATACATTTAATAAAAAATTTATTATTAATTTTTGTTGGCAATTTTTAATCAACAGAGTAATCCAAAATTTAACAAATTCAGCACTAAATTCAAAAATATCGCCTTTGCCTTTAAATAATACTAATATTAATGACATTCAATCAACTAATCCGATTGAACCTTATATGGATGAAACAGGTAAAAAAAATTGGTATTATTATTTACAAATCTATTCATATAAATTGTGTGTATTTATTTAATTTTTCTTTTTTTTTTTTATTCCTTTTAAGATTTTATTAAAAAAAGTTTAGAACATGAAACTTCTGATGCTGACGTTATATGTTTGGAAAATAATGTTAGAATTGGGTGAGTGAAATTTTCAAATTTTCTTTGTAAATTTTTTTCTCCCAAAAATTTTTTTCATAATAAATATTTATGATTATATAGACCATTGAATCCTTCAACGTGTGAATCAGTCACATTACATTTTATCGCAGTAAAAGAATCCTTACATTCAATAGAATTGATACAATTGGTTGATGATGATACTGGATTCATTACTAATTTACGCAATGTGCTTGATGTATACGTTAGTCGAGGTTATTACGACAATAAGAATTATGTATCAAAAGTTGCTACTCATATAGAAGTTACAGGTTAAAAAAATATATTTTATATTTTACTATCATGTATAGTAAATATGTATGTATGTATGTATATTTTTTTAGATTTTTTTTTTAATAGAGTTAATTTTTAATGTTTTAAGTTTATTTTTTGTGTTTTAGTAATGTAAAAAATATTTTGGTGGGGAAGGGAATTTATATAAAATTAAAATTAAATCTTTTTATTATTTTTATTATAATTATTATTATTAATTATTTACTATATACTATTATTATTATTATTAATTATTATTATTAATTATTATTGTTATGATTGTTATTATTGTTATATTATTGATTAATAAACGATTATACGTCAAAGAAACAATATTTTTTGTTTCTGAAATTTTGATTAACATTTTATGCTTTTGGTGGATGCAAAGAATCTTTTCTGGTGTTTAGTTGTGAGTGACAGATACACACTCTGATTGTAAATAAAATAATATAAATAATATAAAAATGTAAAAATAAAATTTTGCAAGTATAAAAATTATTATTGTATAAAATTAATTATGTTGCAATGCTCTCGTCCCTTTTATCTGTATCTACTTGACACAATTTAAGAACGAAATCCATAACGACTTCAATTTCATTGATATACTTCTTTCTAATCAATTTAAACATAGTGAAACCTAGGGCACCTTTCTGTTATATCAACATAAAGCTGATTAAATTCGCTTGTTTTTCTTCCCCTTCTTTAACCCTTACACGATTATTCAATTCCATGGATATTTTGTGACAGTGCATAATAATTTGCTATTCCAAATGACCAAATGTCGTATATCTGCCGTCGACACTAAGATTCTATCTTTGAGTACTTTGACAAGTTCAGGCGCAACATAAGAAGGTGACTCAACTAAAGCTGTGTTGATTTGTTTCATATAATCACCCGTGTTATCGGATTTTTCTATTGCCGAAATCGATTAACTAATTATAACACTACTAGAATTAGAATCCGTGAACGTGATGTTATTATTATCAGGTTTACAATGTATTGTATATTTTATTGTATTTTTAAAAAAGTTACATAGATATATATATCTAACTGAATATAAAAAAAATTTAAAAACCATAATAAATTGTATCTTGCTTTTATAGCCGAACAAATTTGGAAAGCCAGTGTTGGAAATTTATGAAACCATCTAATGATCTCATATAGGTTTCAACGTTTCCACAAAGATAAGATAAAACGATTATCGTCAACGCAATCATCAACCACCTTTACAATATTCTCGTGGCCCAATAATTTCAAAATATTAATTTCATCTTTGTCGTTAACGCTGATAATTTTAGCAGCACAAATAGTGCCATCATTGATTATTATTTAATCTAATTTTTTCAACAATGTATGATGAACCAGTTCTATCATTGCCATCTTCGTCATTTACAACATGATGTCTTTCTTTTATTCGAGCAGGTGAACGATTCTAATTTGATTTTCAAAGTCAATTTTGGCGCCCTCAATAAATAATTTGAAAGGGCAGGGTTTGGGTGATTGGTGATCGGACCGAACCACCCCGAAATAATCTAGTAAATTGTAATACGTTGATAATTTTGCAATTACGCTTGAACTTAAAATATTTGATAATAGATTCTTGTAAGGGCACTGACATATATTAGCTAATATCGTTTTAGTAGAAGTGCTCCCCCACCCCCAGGTAAGACATTTTGATCACGTGTATGACAATAATTTGCCTTTTTAGGTATCAACAAAGCACAAGCAAAAAAAAATGAATTAATTTTACTAATAAATCAAACATTTTAAAAGCAACATTGGAGTAAAAAAAAATTTTCCTTTATAATATATTATGATCTCTTGGAATTCCTGGGTATGATTTGCATTGGCTATTTCTTGACAAAACAACTTATTTGGTTCTGAGTATAATAACTCTTACTTATTTGAAAATTATAAACAATGCATCCTGCTAAAGGAAAATCTAAAGAACAAAACTCAAGGATTCTTGATGATTTCTCTCTTCTCAATCACAACAAAAGTGACCTCTTTTTGACAAAATATATTTAAGGAATGTATATCAGATAAAGAATGATCGATTATAGCATTTATGTATATATGAGATGCGAGAATTTTATAATATTAATTGCCATATCATCCTGTAGACAAAAAGTGTAATACAATTTTTTGTGTCGATCATTCCCAAATTAATACACTTTCATTCAAAATTCGCCATTTCCGAAAGGTTACACCTATATCCCCTGTGAACATAGGGATACAGCTTTTACCTTCACAATCACATATGAGGGATATCCTTATATGCTGATCACTGGTAATTAATTAATATATAATAAATAAAGGAGTCAGAGACATTTATGTCTTCAAATAGTATAAAAATATACACAAGCTGGAGACAATAATATCTTCAAATACAATTAGGATATATGTAAGCTGAAGACATTAATATCTTTGAGTACAATTAGGATATATGTAAGCTGAAGACATTAATGTCTTTGAACACAATAATGATACACATGAGTTGGAGACATTGATGTCTTCAAATACAAATAATGATGTGTGTGTGCTGGAGACATTAATGTCTTTGAGTACAATTAGGATATATGTAGGCTGAAGACATTGATGTCTTCAAACACAATAATGATACACATGAACTGGAGACATTATATCTTAAAATACAATTAGGATATATGTAAGCTGAAGACATTAATGTCTTCAAATACAAATAATGATACACATGAGTTGGAGACATTGATGTCTTCAAACACAAATAATGATACGCATGAGTTGGACACATTTATGTCTTTGAATGCAATAATAATAATGATACACATTAGCCAGAGACATTGGTGTCTTCAAACACAATAATGATACACATGATCCAGAGACATTGATGTCTTCAAACACAATAATGATACACATGAGCCAGAGGCATTGATGTCTTCAAACACAATAAGAATGCACATGAGCCAGAGACATTGATGTCTTCAAACACAATAAGAATGCACATGAGCTGGACGCATTGATGTCTTTGAACACAATAATCATATACATGAGCTGGAGACATTGATGTCTTCAAACCAGTGTAGGAAATTGAGTGCGCGGGATTATGTTACATTAAAAATGCGCACATTTGTTGATCACAACCAAAAAAATTTTTATTGATATCAAGTAAATAAATAAAATAAAAGTTATTATCTTCTTTCTTTTTTATTTGTCCAATGTTCATATGCTTTTTCAAAATTAAAATCTTGAATATCTGGACCATTTAATAAAATCATTAAATGATTATTCAATGTATCTACATGCATTTTGTTTCTCAACTTGTTTTTTATCAGATTTGCTTGTGAAAATATTCTTTCAACATGTGCATGGGAAAAGGGTATAAGGAGTGCTATTTTAACAATAGCTGTTAAATTTGGATAATTGAAATAAAATTTTTTGTCTATATCCAAAATGTGTTTCCACAATTGAATAAAATACATTTCTGTACTTTTATAGTGATATAGATAGGATTTTAAAGAGTTCCACTCTTCTGTGAGTTTTCCTTTTTCAACAATTTCACAAAATTCATCATTTATCAATTTAGTATCTCCATGAAATTTACCTAAAAATTCTATCCCACTCCAACCATATAGATTTAAATCATTTTCATTATCAGGAAGTCCATTTGGATCAAAAATTCTAAGCAAAGAAAATAGTTCAGAATCAGGGAATCTATTATTGATGGCCTTTATCATTGCTAATGAGTAATATTTAACAAATGAAGGTGCTGAAAGATAATTTTTTTCTAAATAATTTTTGAATATCTTGCCATGATTTGGTGGAACTTCTTCATCACCTATAAATTCTGCTGTTATTTCTTTAATTGCACATCAATGTTTGGTTTATATTGTGATAAGGATAGATTATCTGATTGAAATATTTTTATTATTAATCTTTTCAAAATATTTGTTAAATCAGCAAGAAACATTGTTGCAGAAATGAAGTCTTGATCCAATTGCCCAAGTAAAATAATTGCATGCCTGTCACCTTCTAACTGAATTCATGATTTGATGTAAATTATGTACAGAACTTGATAATGATAACCACTGAGTGTCACACAAATTCAATACTTTAAGTGTTGGTTCATCATTAATTTCCTGCATCAATTTTAATAAGTTTTGCCTTTTATGTGATCTAGAAAATTATGAATATAAATCTCATAATAATTTTTCATATTTTTGAAAATATTCTACTTCATCAGAAGCTTGCATTGTTCAGTTTTTTTATCAACACCTAACAAGTTTTTAATATGTTTGCTAACATGTCCCCTTAAGGATTTAAAATCACCATTATTTGATATATTTAGGTTTAGTTCATCAATATAATAATGTCCAAGGAATAAATAAATATTTTTAAGGCCCAATATTAACTTAAACCCAAAATCTTATTCGCAATAGTTGTCAAGTTATCTCCTATTAATTTAAAGATTAAAAATAATAAACAAATGTTAATCAATTTCCCTTTCAGAAATATAAATTGTTTACTTGCTGCTTTGGGTATTTTTTCTTCTTATAACTTGATTACCTTCTACTGAATCATTTATTCTATCACTACCAGTGACTATAAAGATTTACATATAATAAATATTTTTTATTGATTTTAAATTTTTCCATAAATACAAATATATTTTTAAAAATATAAAAAACTTCTATTATAATTGAATATAATACATGATTATTACATAATTTGCAAAAATATAAATTTTTCTGAAATTACCTTCAGAATCTATTTCCATTATATTATTATTATTAATATCACTGGTAGCAACATCACTAGTAGTGGTGAGGACAGCTGCAGTAGAAGCATTAGCAGTAATATTAGCATTATTTTTACCAGAATCATTTTGATAAATATAATTATTATGATAATTTTGCAAAAAAAATAGATAATTGAATTACCTCTTTCACTACCGGTATTTATACTTTGAATATTTTCTAATTGATTTCTTAATGACTAAAAAATTCATTATGTATTTTAACACATTTTATTGAAAATTAATAGTAATCCATATTTTATTTGCAACTTACTTCAACTTCTAATGTCAATGATCTAATTTCTATTTCTTCTCTCTATTAAATAACAATTTAATATTAATAAATAAAGATATTACAATGTATATTTATGTGATTTTTAAAAATGTATTAATTTTTAAATAAATAAACATGGTTATAAGGTCTCAAAAAAAATATTAAATTACTTACTTCATTATGAGTATCTATATCTTGAATATTTGCCAATTGATTAATGACTAAAAAATTCATTATGTATTTTAACACATTTTATTGAAAATTAATAGTAATCCACATTTTATTTGCAACTTACTTCAACTTCTAATGTCAACGATCTAATTTCTGTTTCTTCTCTCTATTAAATAACAATTTAATATTAATAAATAAATATATTACAATGTATGTGTGTGATTTTTAAAAATGTATTAATTTTTAAATAAATAAACATGGTTATAAGGTCATAAAAAAATATTATACTACTTACATTAATATCAATTGGAGACTCTTTGACTGAACCCTAGTTTTATTAAATTTTGTTAATGTTATTTAAATAATCAATTAATCAATTAACCAAATAATGTTCTTTTTTCTTTTAATCATTAAAAGTGTTCATTATTTGTCATTTTTTTTTAAATAAATAATTAAATAATACATTGAAATCTAATTCTGAGGCTTTATTGATGTAGGTTTTTCTTCTATCATCTTTTTCATCAATACAAATGACTGTAACATCATGGAGCTTTTTGTCTTATTATAATTAGATTAATTGATTTGAGTTTTCTTTGATTATCCATCAATTGGTTATAAAAAGGGGCTATTGCAGTAATCATAACACTAATTGATAAAGATGAGTAGGGGACAAAAATCAAATTTCTAAAGATGGGCTTCTAAGTTTCCAAAATTGTTTTTAAAAATGATGTAGATGCTAATCCGTGTAACATCGATCGTTTTATCACCAATAAACGAGCATGGTGGAAGTTTGATTTTATTGGATATGAAATGTGACAAAATAAAATTTAGGTTTTTACCAAATTTAGAAAAG